>QUSF01000220.1:39986-55522 GCA_003676055.1 Chloebia gouldiae | reverse complement strand
ATCCAGCTGTGCCATCCACCTGACCAGGTGTCCTTTCCTGGGACAGGGTTTGATTTGAATCCAGGTGTCTTTTCCTGGGGCAGGGTTTGGTTTGAATCCAGCTGTGCCGTCCACCTGATCAGGTGTCTTTTCCTGGGGCAGGGTTTGGTTTGAATCCAGCTGTGCCGTCCACCTGACCAGGTGTCCCTTCCTGGAGCAGGGTTTGATTTGAATCCAGGTGTCCTTTCTTGGAGCAGGATTTGATTTGAATCCAGCTGTGCCATCCACCTGACCAGGTGTCCTTTCTTGGAGCAGGATTTGATTTGAATCCAGCTGTGCCATCCACCTGATCAGGTGTCCCTCCCTGGGGCAGGGTTTGATTTGAATCCAGGTGTCCTCTCCTGGGGCAGGGTTTGATTTGAATCCAGCTGTGCCATCCACCTGACCAGGTGTCCCTCCCTGGGTTTCCCTGGCTGCTGTCACTCCAAGTTCATCCTTTCCCTTGTGCTCCCAATGATCAGAACATTCCAGTTGGATTTGCACGATGAGTGTTGATTCTGTATTTTCTCCCAAGAAATTAGGAGAGTCAGATGATGATTTTAGCGGTGTGGGGGATTTTTACACCTGGTTTGTTCCTGGTTTGTTACCTGGGGAAGCTGAAGGCGCTGCCCCGGAGCTGTCGCGGCAGCAGAGGTGGCAGGAAGGAAGAAGAGCCTCTTCCTCCAGCCCAGCAGCAGCTCAGCTCACCCTCATCTCTCCTCTACAACCCCTAAAGCTGCTTCCCTTTGAGCAAACCCCATTTCCTGGGCAGGGCCTCAGCCTGGGGAGGCTCAGCCTCAGCTCACTGCGGATATAGATAAATACAGAGTGAACGGAACAGAAATGGGTGTTGGCTGGGAGGGAGCCAGGAAGAGTCTCAACACTGTTTGTGTTTTAATTTCTTCCTTGGGAATGAACAAACACCATTTTATAGCCAAATTATCAGCTCTCATTTGCTTTGCTGGTGTTTCTTTGTGGTGCCCTGTCTTGCATCTGCCTGGATAGGGGTCGTGGTTCTCAGGGTGGGAGAATTTAGCACCCCAAGTGTCACAGAGGGTTTTATTTGTGGAATGATTGACCAGGTTTATGTCAGAGGAGTGAATGGTTCCAGAGTTTGCAGCCCTATTGTCCTGGTGCTCTTCCTGTGGCTGTAATTTATGATATTCCACGAGGAAATCCACGTTTGTGTCCAGATCTCGCCATTTCCATTTCCTGTAGTTCAGCAGAAAAGGAATAGCGTGAAAGAAAACTTCTCCCTTAGCTATTCTTTTGTGTCTGTGTCAGTGGATTGGTACCAAATTTGGACTCTGCATGACCAGAAAAGAGGTTTTATTCAATAATTTCTTTCCACCTGCGCCATGTGTCAAAGGCTGGGCCAATTTGGTTATGACAGTTGTGGTTGCAGTAGTCAAATCATCACGTCCATGAGGTGACTACACCTGCCACCCAAACCTGCACATGAGGTCTTTCCCAAGAGAACAATCCCTGTGTCCTGCTGGAGCTTTATTTCAGGTAACTGTGGCTTGGTTCACACCTCCATGGATGGTGCTCCAGAAAGAATTCAGATTTAATTTCTTCCCCAAACCTTTCAGTCCCTGCTGCCCAGTTCCACTTCAGTAGGGCTGGTCTCAAAATTGAGGCTTTACATTTTCAAATCCTGTGCAGGTGTTTGAGACTGTCAATCTGTTAGTCAAAATAAGGGTTGATCTATTTTTTTATGCTATAACAAAATAAAAATTCAGATGGAATTGGAAATTCGGCACTAGGAAGACAGAGCGCTGCCAGGGAGACGCAGGAATCTATCTTTTAAAATCTTTTAAAAATCTAGCTTTTTTATATTTACTGCTTGAATTTTTCTCCTTGGAACTTCCCTGCTTTTGCCAAATAGCATTAGGCTTTATTTTTTTATTGGCTTATGCTCAGAGAATCCTTTTTACAACAATAATATCAACAATGTGCACCGCATGGCAGTGTTGTGGCCTGAGTTAGAATGTTGTTTCTCAGTAGGATCTCACCTCGGCTTCAGATTTCCAGATCAAGCCCAGGAACCATTCTGCCTCCATTCCAGTGTGGATAGGTTTGTTTTATTGGTGGGATATTAATATGGAACAAATAATTAGAGAGAATTCTCTGCTTCCAGCATGTGAAACAGAATGGGGTGCTACCACTACATAAAGTTCAGGTATTTGTTCATCATGTACTTACATTATTTGTATGTGTTGTGTTCCTTAGTAACTCCAACAATTTTCTGTGGCAAATGTTTCATTATATGTAGTGTGTAACCACCAATGCGAAGAGTACAATTAAATCGTGTGGAGAAATTAATCACAGAACAACGAGCTCTGAGCAAACCCGTGGGTTGGCTTATAAGGAGAAATCCCTCCCCTTTCTGTGTACCTGTGTTTTCCTGCAGGGTTTGCCTGTGTTTGCCATCCCCTGGCTCCCAAAGGGGCACGAGGCAGCCCGGAGGGTCTCCTTGTCCTGGGGGCTGCCAGGGCCGGTGTCACCGGCCAGGCGAGGGAGGGGACGGTCATGCTCTGCTCTGGGCTGGCCTCAGCTCTGTCAAAAACATCTGAAACTGCTGGAGAGGGCCCAGAGCAGGGACAGGGGGATGGGGCAGGGGCTGGAGGAGAGGCTGGGGGCTCTGGGGAAGAGAAGAGGGGAGAAGAGACTGAGGGGGGACTCATGGGGGGCTGCAGCTCTGATCTGCTCCCCGTGACCAGGGACAGGACACGAGGGAACCACTGCAGGGATATCAGGAGCAGATTCTTCTCCCAGAGGTGCTGGCACTGCCCAGGCTCCCCAGGAACGGCCCCGAGGCTGCCAGAGCCCCAGGGATGCCCAGGTGGGATTGCTGGGGGGTCTGTGCAAGGCCAGGAGCTGCACTGGATGATCCCCGTGGGTCCCTTCCAACTCAGGACATTCCACAATTCTCTGAAAACGGCCTCTGAAGGTGGAGGCGAAGCTGGTGGGTTCTGAAGGCCCTGCAGTCACTCAGGGGTGCTTGGGCACACTGGAGCTCAGCTGGACGTGTCCCTGTCCTGTGAGCGGGGTGAGCCTCGCCTGAGCTCTGCTTTGCAGCCAGGCTCTGCAGTTACTGCTCGGCTTGGCATTTCCCTGCGTTGTGGACATTCTTCTCTTCAGCTGCTGGATTTGTCTGGACTTGTTGTGCCCTGACTCAAACGTAATGTTGGAGGAGTGAGATAAAATTCTGTGTGCAGATGCACACCCTGCCCTGAGCAGCACGAGTCAGAGAAGGATGGAATCATGGAATGGTTTGGGTTGGAAGAGACCTTAAAGCTCATCCTGTTCCACCCCTGTCATGGGCAGGGGCACTTTCCACTATCCCAGGCTGCTCCAAGCCCTGCCAGCCTGGCCTTGGACACTTCCAGAGACTGGGCAGCCCCAGCTTCTCTGGGCAACCCGTGCCAGCCCCCTCACAGGGAGGAGTTTCTCCCCAATATCTCATCTAAACCTGTGTCAGTCTGAGTCCCGCTCCAGCTCTGAAACTCCTGCTGTCAGGGCTGAAGTGCCGCGGGCGTTTTAGTGCCCAGCACGAAGGAGTGGAGTCCGTTCCCTTTCCAGGCATTTCACAAATCACCTTTGCAACCAAGCTGGGCACTCAGCTGGAATGTTTGAGCAGACGTTGGTGGTGGTGGGAGGCTCAGAGCCCCTTTTGTGGCGTGGAGGGGACTGGCAGGAGGATCCTGTTTGGGGCGAACCCTGCGGTCGGAGCTGCTCCGGGGCTGCTCCCTCTCCCTTCAGGCTCACTGTGGCAAAGAAAACTTCCTGTTTGTGATCACTCACTCCTTGTCATCGTGTAACTGTGGCTTGACTTTAGCTTGATACCAAATAATTCTGTTTTCTTAGTGCTGTGTGTTTGATGGCTCCTCTTCTCTGTGAGATGGGAGGTTGTGAGTGCCAGGCGGGCTGCGAGGAGGCTTGGAACGCTGCAGGGCTGTTTGTTTTAATCCCTCCAAGGTTCCAGTCTTTCTTGTGGTTCCGATGTCATGTGAGAAATTAAAACAAAAGACAGCAGCCAGATGGTGCATCTCCAGGATCAGACAGATTAGTTTTTTAAAAGAGGGAAAAGTTTACAAATGCTTATTCTGGTCTCTAGAGTAATCACTCTAATAATAATCACTCCAGAGGGGATTCTCCGCCTCTGCTCTGCGCTTGTGACAGCCCACCTGGAGCCTTCTGTCCACTTCTGGGGCCCCCACTGTAAAAAGGACGTGGAGCTGTTGGAGCAAGTCCAGAGGAGGCCACGAGGTTGATAAAAAAGGGGCTGGAGCACCTCCCTCATGGAGACAGGCTGGGAGAGCTGGGAGCATCCAGCGTGGAGAAGAGAAGGTGGTGTGGAGACTTCACAGCACCTTCCCCTGTCTGAAAGGGCTGCAGGGAAGCTGGAGAAGGACAATCCATCAGGAACTGCAGTGACTGGACAGGGGGAATGGGTTCAAACTGAAAGAGGGGAAGTTTAATTTATATAATTATATAGTAATACTTTATATATATGGAAAAAATTCCTCCCTGTGAGGGTGGTGAGGCCCTGGCACCTGGATCATGTCCATCCTTGCCTCAATTTTTTGGAGATCCCTTAAGCAGCTGCTGCTCACTTTGTTTGCTGTTTGTTTAGTTGAAGATGAGGCTCTGAGTTTCCCCTTCACCCTTTTGGTTGGGAATTATCCCACTTTGTTCACCTAAGTTGTTTTGTGGTTACAGAATATTTTCATGCACTCCCAGTTTCCCTTTTTAGTTTTTCACTGCTTTGATATTCCATTTAGATAGCTGCTGTGATCCAAGTTACTGCATTTAAATAGTGGCTAGTGTAGGTCTCTGATCCCAAGGGAAACTGCACAAGTTCTGTAATATGGAGCTTTGAAATCCTAATGTGCTCAGATTTATTGAGTTTCAGGTTTTCTTCAGCCGTGTTCAGGTGAAACCTTCATGGCACTGAAACAAAAAGCAAGCAGACCACAAATTGCAAAATTCCAATGTGATTAAATGAGGTTTCTTTGCTTGTTTTTAGGGGACATCACACAGAAGGGGTATGAGAAGAAGAGAGCAAAGCTGCTGGCTCCGTATGTTCCACAAACCCAAGGTAGGTCCTTGTTTTGCCTGGAATCATCTCCCTTGGCTCTTGGGAACTCAAGGATCAGTCATGAAGGTCCTCAAGAACCATGCTGGAAATATTCTCCAAAATGTCTGTGCTGTGTCCTTCAGCCATCTTAATGCCTTGTTGGAGAAACATTAGGATTTTTATAATTTGTTGCTTTATTTTGCCAGAGTAGCTGAAGTCACGTCCTTTGGGTACAATTGTTTCCTTTGGTTCAGAGATCCGAGCAGCTCAGCTGGTTGCATGTGGGATAATTATATATAATTGTAAACTGAAGGATGTGGCTGAATGTGTGTCTAATCATTATTTTGAGGCTTACCCGGAATAATTGTTACTGATACGCTGAGATGTTCAGCCATTAAGAACTGATGTGTCTGGTTCTGATTTTGGGCAGTGACTGGATATGACAGGGAGTCCTGAATGGACCTGCTGGAATTTACTGAGCCTGGTCTACTGCCAAAAAAAAAAAAAAATTGATAAAGAAGTAAAAGCTCAAAGTGCATTTATTGCCCATCAACACCACGGGACTGGGGGGAAATGACAGCAGCTCCCTTCAGGCACTTGATGGGGGAAAATAAAGTTGTCATGTGGCAACTTCCTGACTCTCCCACCCCAAACCACTGCCCCGTTCTGCTCTCCAGCTGGCTCTCAGGTTGGATTTGCTTGTTTATTCATCCCGAGGTGGGGCTCTTGGAGATTGGGTTTTATACAGTGTATTCTGTCTGAGCCAGGTGCCCAAGGCAGCAAAGCAAGCAAAATTGTAATTTAGCCTTCAAAATGGAGATTTTGTTGCAAATACTGTCCAAGTGCTGAGGACTCCCTGCAGCAGGATATGATGGGAATCTCAGCAGCTTGGTTGTTGCCTATTTATCAAATTTATTTCTGTTACTTAAAGAAACCAAAAACTAATATACACATGACTAATCCCTCTTGATAAGTAGGTATTTGTTGAGCAGGTTTTACAGTCCTCAGGCTAACATTTGTTCCAGTGGTGATCTCCAGCCTGAGGAGGAAATGGGGAATCCTTGGGTAGTTCAGGAACTCTTGGCAGCCCTGCTTTTATCCCGAGCATTCTGGAGTCTGAAGATGATACAATCCTGGCCCCACCATGCACATGTTTGATTTGTCTCAGAAAATGTTTAATTAGGAGGTGAAAAAAGTGTTTGGCAGGACTGAGCTCTGCTGTGTTAATTGTGGGGCTCTGAGAGCTGCCCGTGGAGCTGAGGTCCAGCAGAAGCCTGGGAGGATGGAGGTCACCAATTAAGCAGAGGTTTGATTGCCCTTCCGGCCCAGCTCTGCAGCTTTTCATCCATCTCACCCCCAGCTGCCCCAGTGCCTGGGAACCTCCTGTTGTAAAAACCCCGTGGAAGTCATGCGTGAGGGATTCGGAATCAGGTCACCTTGGTAATGAGAAGAAAATTCATTTAGTCCACAACAACAACAACAACAACAACAACAACAACAACAATACTCGGTGCTGGCGTTTCGTGCTGTTTCTGGCAGCACTGGACTGGTGTTGGCTGGTGGAGTGTCTCCATTTCATGGATGTGAAATGAGAGGAAGGGAGGGAAGCTGGCGTGTCAGGGCACGTCAGCAGGATCATTTAGGAGATTCTTACAGCTCCATCTGCCCTCCATTCACATGGCCTCTGGGAGCTTGCCTCCTTATTCAGGAGTTTAGGCAGCACTGTTCATCACCTAAAGATGCTTTTTTTTCCTGGTGCAATATCCATTAAGATCCATCTAACTGTTAACTTCTGTAAAGTCTCTGCAATCTGCAGATCCCAAAATCTAAACTTCCATGATGGGGTTAGCAGCAAGCACAGCAAATGAAGCCCATGGAGTTGAGGCAGGTGGCCCTGGGTTCTGGGCGTGGGTTCAGGCTGCCCTGGAAACCCTGGAGGCTCAAGTTGGTTATTTCCATATTTTTATGGGTATGTAGCTTGGAAAAAAAAACACCTTCAAGGAATAGCTGGTCCAGCCCCAGCAGTGCTGCTGCATTCTGTTTGCAGGCGGTGGAGTGACAGGTTTGCAACTGCTTGCAGCATGTGGCACTTGCTCTCCTTGTTATTCATGCAAACATTTATCCTTGTTGATCTTCTAATAGTTCTGAATCTGTAAATCGTTGGCCCTTCACCAAAACACAGGAATCACAAAGCAGTCAATTCTCATTAGAAACTAAAGACAGTCAGCAAATCCACGGCATCCTTCAAAGCCAATGTAAAAGAAATCATTTTTCATCTCTCTGTCATATTTGTCATGTTTCTGCCAGCAGAAAGTGCAGCTGTAGCAGGATTATTCTGAAGGGAGCTCTAAATAAATCACCTGTCACCTGCCAGGCTTGGCTCACTTGTGCTGCTTTGTTGTGTAACCGTCAGTGATTTACACTCGTTCCTCCTCTGTGTCTGAACGCTTTGTGAGGCCCCTGGAACATGTTATTATGTCAGAGCAAAAGATTGAAACAAAGAGCTTGTTCTCTGTGTGTCATGTCACTTGGAGCCACCTCTGATCCCCTCCTAACTGCAATGTCATGTTTGCCCTGTGATGCCCCGCTGAGAGATGAGAGGCTTCTACAACACTTACGAAAGAGAACCGAATATGAATTTAATAATTCATTTAAAATAGTGTTAAATCTGCTGCTGACATCTAGTGGGTGCCTGAATTCATAAATACTCAAGTGATCAGAAAACACGAAGCTTTTCTGTTTGGTGTGTGAGGTCGTGTTGTTTTTGGATCAGAACAAAACCGGGCTGGGTTTGGTGAAGGCAAATAAAAGATGTTAAGCTGGTTATCAATGGAATGTGTTCCAGAGTGACAGGAAGGGCAAAAGTTGATGCTTTTGGATGTGGGTGAGCTGAGATTTTGAATTCATAATCTTGCTCTGGAGCCCAGGTCCTGCACAGAGATTTCTTTTCCTTTTCCTTTCAGTGTTTTTGCCACCTGCACATTTGCACAGGGGATGGGTGTGTTTTGATAAGCAAATACTGATTAGTGTTACTATATCCAAGAAACACCAGTGGAAAGGAGGAATAATTGTTTGTCCTCTTAGTGTGATTTGAGGATTTCTGGCTAGCAGGAGATCTCCTCTTTAATTAGAAATAAAGGTTCTCAGTTTTGGGCATGGTAGTTTAAAGAATCATGAACAATCCACAGCTAAGTGGGTTCTTAGTTTGCTCTAGCATTCAATAATATTCCATTAATATTTTACTATTCGGGATTTTAAAAAGGACGGGAGATGAAGGAAGATGAGGAATTTAAAAAATATCTTTCTACGAGAAAGATGTTGAGGGGCTGGAGATGGGAACAGAGCAGGGGAAGGGGCTGGGGAACTCCTGAGGGAGCTGGAGGGGCTCAGCCTGGAGAAAAGGAGGCTCAGGGGGGACTTTTTCACTCCAAAACCCCTGACAGGAGGGTGGAGGAGCCAGGTGGGAGCCAGGAGGATGGGGTTGGACATCAGGAGGAATTTCTCCACGGAAAGGATGGTCAGGAAGCTGCCCAGGGAGGTTTGGATTCCCCATCCTGGAGGTGTCCAAGGAAGGACTGGAGGTGGCACTTGGTGCTCTGGGCTGGGGACAAGGTGGGGATGGAGCACAGCTTGGACTCAGTGGTCTTGAGGCTTTTCCAGCCTGAAGAATTCTGTGATTTCTGGAGATTCCTGCAGTTAATTCCGGGTGATTTGCTGTTATTTTGAATCCCTGAGCTCATGGCGCTCCCCCGAAGTTGTTTACCTAAAACCTCACACCTCAGAAGTGGTGTAAGTGGATTGGAAGCTCAGGATTTGTGGTTTCCACTCCGTTTCTCTGATCCTTTGGTAGTTTGTGGGAATTCTGAAGCAGCACATACAGATGACACGGTTCTCTTGGTTTTGCATGACTCCAGGTGACAGCCTGGAGGAAATTACAGCTGGGTGACCTCTGGGTTTTAGTTTGCAAAACTTCCCTCTGACACACAGATTCGTTTTAGAATCCTCCAGCAGCAACAATTCCAAGTTACTCTTGCTGAATGCTGTAAAATTACACTGTTTATCAGATTATCTATTTTGCTTCCTGTTTTAATGAGAAAAACAAACCTTTCCTGGATATAAAGCCACACACTGGAGGTGCTGAAAGCCAGAACCAGACAACTGGAGGTCTCCTTGGGTTTGTGATTAATGGGAACAGCAAAGGCTCTTGCTGCTGGTTTATTGTTGATTTTCCAGTCAATAACAAGCTGGTCATTGGGACACTGAGTGACAAACCAGCTTTGTGACGTGCACAGCCCTGCCATGGGAGGAGTGTGGTCCAAAAAAGCTCCTTTCATTTGCCTCTCCCTGTTTTCCAGGGGTTGATCCAGCATTACAGAAGGAATCCAGACCTCAGATGCCCGTTCCATCTGCAGCTCCAGCCTCAGCAGCATCATCCTCCTCATCCTCATCCAAATTCCACCGAGCTCGCTCAGGGGGAGCCCGGGATGAACGTTACCGATCTGGTAAGGGCAGGGAAAGAATCCCCTGGATTCCTCCCCGGGGAACTTCACTTTTGTTCATGTTTTTGGGTGTCCTGAAGGTGTCCTTGGATCACAGGCCCTGAGGGGTTGTTTTGCCTAACTAAAATGTGAACACACTTCGCAAGGAGTTCAGAGCCGTGCAATCACGCAGTGCAGGATTTGAAAAATAGAAAGATTGAACTCTTAAGGCATCCCCGTGGTGCTGTGCTGGTGCTGAGGCACTTCCCTCTCGCAGATATCCACACGGAAGCGGTGCAGGCGGCGCTGGCCAAGCACAAGGAGCAGAAGATGGCCCTGCCCATGCCCACCAAGCGCCGCTCCACCTTCGTCCAGTCCCCAGCAGATGCCTGCACTCCCCCAGGTGAGCCTCTGTGGCATATAGGTAAAAACCTTATTTAAAATAAAAATTGTATTTAAAATAAAATTTTAAATATTATTTATTCATTTATTCATTTAAAATTCATAGTATGTATTTATTAATTTTCGTTTATTTAAAAATATTTCTAGTTTTATTTTAAAACAGTCATTTAATATTTTATTTCTTTTATTTATTTCTTTTTATTTTATTCTAAATAAAACATTTGTAAAAGAATTATAATAATTAAAATTACATTTCTATATCATTATACTGTATTTATAAAATCGTAACTTAAGCCCACCACTTCAGCTAAGTAAAACTAACAGCTAGGCTGTTAAGTTCCCATGTAAATGTTATTAAAACCAATTTATATAACAATCTATTCTTGTAAAAAAACAGTTTAGACCTATGAAGAAGAAAATTCTACCCGTAAGAATCCTTAAAGAAAATATGTAAAACTCTGTGGAAAGAAAAAAAGCCTTAACACATTCCCACACAAACACCTAACCCATAAACTTTTGCTGAGTAGCAAAAGAGTTACTAGCCAATTAAACTAAATGACTTTAAAAACAATATAAAAATAGACTGTAACATTAAAAAATCAGCTCTTCAGGGAGTCTGTCCGTCCTCTCTCAGGGCTGGGAAGTGACCTCTGTTCCAGGAGTTCCTGAAGAACCACGTGGTGGGATTCTTGGGATGTCCTGGATGTCCTTGGATGGTCCCTGTGAGTCCAATTTTGGACTTGGATGGTCCCTGTGAGTCCAACTTTGGACTTGGATGGTCCCTGTTGGGTCCAACTTTGGACTTGGATGGTCCCTGTGAGTCCAACTTTGGACTTGGATGGTCCCTGTGAGTCCAACTTTGGACTCGGACGGTCCCTGTGAGTCCAACCTTGGACTTGGATGGTCCTTGTGGGTCCAACTTTGGACTTGGATGGTCCCTGTGGGTCCAACTTTGGACTTGGATGGTCCCTGTGGGTCCATTTGGACTTGGATGGTCCTTGTGGGTCCAACTTTGGACTTGGATGGTCCTTGTGGGTCCAACTTTGGACTTGGATGGTCCCTGTGAGTCCAACTTTGGACTTGGATGGTCCCTGTGAGTCCAGTTTTGGACTTGGATGGTCCCTGTTGGGTCCAGCTTTGGACTTGGATGGTCCTTGTGGGTCCAACGTTGGACTTGGATGGTCCCTGTGGGTCCAACTTTGGACTCGGATGGTCCCTGTGAGTCCAACTTTGGACTTGGATGGTCCTTGTGGGTCCATTTGGACCTTGGCTGGTCCTTGTGAATCCAACTCAGGACGTTCCATGTGGTTCAAACTGGCCAGAGCTGAGCAGGTCTGGACTGAGGCCACTTCTTCTTCCCTCACACCAGTTTCTGATGTACAATTCTCATCTTGATTTCATTAATGTTTAATGCTCAGCACACAAGAGGAGGGTTTGCAAGCAGTGTTTGTCTGTGGGCAAGGACCTCGGAGGGGTCTGGTGGGATTCCACGCCTTGCAGGACTTCTCTCAGCCCTGCCACGTGCTGGCTGCAGCAGAACCCCTGGTGACACGGTGTCTGTCACCATGCATGTGCAGCAGGTATCAGTAACCCTCTGTTTTCCAGCAGCTGGATGTGCTGGTGACAAACGAGTCCGTGTGGTTTTTGGCAGTCACCTCTGTCTTGTGTCTCATTGTGCAGAAGCATCGCAGCCATTTGGATTGACAAAGTCATCCGAAATGTTATGAATCCACATCTCCTGGTGAATTCATAGCTCTGAAACTGCTCTGCTAGGCCACGTCACTCCTCCTCCTCCTCCTCCTCCTCCTACTCCTCCTCCTCCTCCTCCTCCTTCTCTTCCTACTCCTCCTCCTCCCCGTTTCCTGGTTTACCACACTTCCCTTTTCCCGTCCTGTCTCCGGGGGGCTGATGCATGTTCCTGGTGTCTGCTTGGGTCTCAGCTCTGTGCTCACTTGTCCAGCACTGCAGCACACCCTGTGCTGGGGGCGTCCCACCAGTGCAGCATGGCTGGAGTCAGGCTTTGCCTCAGCTCCCAGCTCCGTCCCGCTCTGGCGAGTGGGCAGAACATGATTTAGTGCTCTGATTTACCACTCAAGTGCAGGCAGAAAGTCACTTTGAACAACACCTAAATGTTTAGGCCAAAGCCACCTGTGTGTTTGTATTTAGCACTGTACAACTCAGCATGTCGAGAACTGAGTGCCTGCTTCGTGGTAATTAAATAATTAGTTCACAGTTTTGGGACAGCTGAGGTATCTGTGCTCTGGGACACACAGGAAGCAGTTCCTTGCTGTAGAATTCTGTTTTGTTTTGGGGCTGGGCTTTTTGTTTGTTTTCTGCAATTGAAAGGGCCCCATTTAGAGGCCAGACAAAAGCATTTTCTGCTGTGGCCTTGGCACAGTTGTTTCCTGCGTTTTCTTTGTTCCTGGGACTTTGCAGTTTGACAACAACCCTGACCCCTCACTTTCCAGTTCAGAATAACCAGAGTTAGGCAAAACAGCATCTGATATTACGGAATGTGAACGGAAAAGCAGTGAGAGTTGAGTTCTAGGCTTGGAGACCCCAGGGGAAGGATGTTGTCTGAGGAGGTGAATCAAACAGCGGTGAGTGTGTTCCCGCCAACAATTCTGCTGCTTTAACCTCTGGTTTGGCCGATGTGGGAAACAGATCTTCCTGTGAAAGGCTGTGCTGTTGATATGTGATTGGAAAGAGCATGTTCAGTGCCATGTGCTTTTCCCTAAGCAGCTAGATTTTCTTTCTGCTTCCACACAGACACGTCTTCCGCCTCCGAGGACGAGGGCTCGCTCAGGCGCCAAGCTGCTCTCTCTGCTGCATTGCACCAGAGCTTACAGAATGCTGAGTCTTGGATCAACCGATCTGTTCAGGGGTCATCCACATCCTCATCAGCATCCTCTACACTTTCCCATGGAGAAGGCAAAGGGACCAGTGGGTCACTAGCTGATGTATTTGCCAATACTCGAATAGGTAGGAGCTGGGTACGAACAGAACAATCGCTTCGAGTCCAGACTGTGTTGGTAAAGCTGGAGCTGTCCCTTGCAGAAGGGAAGTTCAGAGCAAGAGTTTAGCTGGTGTTGATGGAACTTTGCTAGGATTGGTTGGAGCTGCACCGGCACGTTGTTGTTTTCCTGAAGAATTTCGGAGGATTGAGGTGGTTGTAAAAGGGAGAGTGGGGAGCAGGAGCTTCTGGAAGCAGGGGAGAATCCAGGGACAGTGTGGACAGAGCAGGAGGCACAACTCTGTGTCCTGTGTCGCTTTTTGTCTCCGGCTCTTGGGAGCTCCCGTGGGCACAAAGCTGCCCGGTGCGAGTGGCATTTTCATCTGTGTCCTGACGAATCCCTTAGGGGTGTCTGTGCCTGTGGAGTGGGGAAATGCTGTGTTGAACATCCTCATTTTGCTCTGAGCCCCCGTGGTTCATTGTCTGCGTTAGATCAGGAAAGAAAAAGAACCAAATCCAGCCGTGTGTGTGAACAAATGAGCCTGTCATTAAAAACCAGGGTTAGAGGAGTAAAGCTTTAGCCCAGCTCTTCCATGGCTGCCTGGGGAACAACCAGAGCATCCAGGTACTGAGGAGACGGAGCAAAACCTACAGATCTGGATACCCCAGGCTCAGTTTTCTGAGGCTCTGAGGTGCTCCTTGCTGCTGATGCTTCTGTATGAAATGGCCAAGTTTGTTTTTGCTCTGTGTATGTTTGTCCTTTTTAGCTGCTGGTGAGGAAATTCCTGCACCGTAGGACATTGTCTGTATTTCATGTGCTCTCTGCTTCTGCTTAACTGGGTTGGGGCAAGCAGTGCATAGAAGTGCTGGTGATTTTATCTTTCACTTATTTGTCTTTTTATTGCTGTTATTTTTGTTTGTTTATTTGCTGGGATGCAAATTGTTTCCCGAAATGGAAAACTGAGGAGATTGCCCATAAAATGTAGTCAATATAATTAATGTCTTTGAAGCAGAGAGGCTGTTTTTAATTGGAGCATGCAGAAGGCCACATTACCTTTTGCAATGAATTAAGGTAACACAGCTTTTTACCTCCAGAATGTCTAATCTAATTAGTGTCTTATGCAAAATAGAAGCTTTGAATCTTTGTCAGAATTCTATTTGCCACATTCATCCCGTGTTAACACCTGCTTTAAATGAATAGAACTCTCACATACACAATTCTGAACATCTCTTTTGAGCAATAAAAAGTCCTGCAGAGGTTTGGATTGTACAAATCCACCTCCTTTCCAGTGATTTTAAAAGTTCAGTGCATGAGAAATATTCCTTGCCACTGTGTCTCCAAAGGGATGCAGAAATGAGTTCTTTTTTCTCCTTAGAAAAAGGGAAATGAACACAGAATCAATCACAAAACCCTGTCAGTGGGAATTATTTGGGATTTGACTCCAGACTATCTGTAAAACCCAACCCATAATTTCAGATTGTTGGGTTTTTCCTCTGTAAGCAACAGTTGCTGGTGCTGTTGAGCCAGAATAGAATATTCTTGCCCTGATGACTGAACCTGCTGGGTTGTGTAAAGAAACCCCACAGTAGCAAAAATCCCTTTTTTGAGGCAGTTGACTGGAGAATTCCTGCAGGATGCAGTTGCAGCCTCGGCTGAAAGGCAGGACAGTGTCTTGCAACTTGAAGCAGAAGTAAGACCCAGCTCTCACTGTTCATTGGATTTGTTCTGTAGCTGCTGGACGAGCTCTGTAACCACCCAGCTGGAAGGGATCGAAACCCAACACAATTTTTGCTGATCAAATTCCCACGTGTTTTGTTTTCAAAAGCCCTCACTGACAAAAAAGCTAAATAGTAGCATTCTAGCAAGAGAGATCAGTGCATAGGTGAGAGAGGGATTTGTTCTGGACTTTGGACGTTTCAGAGCTCACGTGAATCTCAAACTTTTAAAAAAATTATTTATTTTTTTACAGTACTGAATGTCAAGATATTGAGCTTCAAGGTTAGAAACCAAGAACAGGAATTCTGTTTTGCTGAAGCACTTGGCATGGAGAAAACCTTGTGCCTTTGGTTTTTGGTTTCCAGAGCAGATGCTGTGCCTCTCCCAGAGCTGCTGAACCTTTAGTGTGTTTAGCATTAATGAGGGTTCCCATACATCCAACCCATTCAATCCTTAGGATTGTTGGGAACAGCTGACTGACACTTTGCTCCTTGAGGGGATAATAGAAGGTGTATTTAGCAGCTTTCTTCTTTTTCTAGAAAGTTTCTCAGTCCCTCCAGATGTCACAGCAACTACCTCCACCCCCTCGGCACGGCCGGCAGCCATCGACCTCCCTCCCTCTGGGATTGTGAAGGGGATGCACAAGGGATCCAACCGCTCCAGTCTCATGGACACTGCGGATGGTACGGAGCCCTCGGGCCACCCAGGAGCCCCAGCAGGCTCCAGAGAGCCCTTAAATCCTTAAATCCCACCATCTGTTCTCCCAAGCCTGGTGCATCTCAGAATTCCCAGAATTTCTGGGTTGGAAGAGAGCTTCAAACCATCGAGTCCAACACCCGGCACCCAGAGCCACATCCAGGCTTTTTAACACATCCAGGGATGGTG
>QUSF01000220.1:20137-36516 GCA_003676055.1 Chloebia gouldiae | reverse complement strand
TGGGGGCTGGAACTCTCCACAGACACCACAGTGAGACTCCAACCCCAGGGAGAAACCTGCTGGGGGTCTGGGGGCTGGAACTCTCCACAGACACCACAGTGAGACTCTAACCCCAGAGACAAACTGCTGGGGGTTTGGTGTGATTTTTCAGGGTTCTCTTTGGCTCTGGGGTTTGAAAACATCTGAGGTAGAGCACACACCTCTGAGGGAAGTGCAGGGTTTGATCTCTGTGCCTTGGCTGTGTGTGAACCTTCACGTGCCTTGGCACTGTGTGAGGAGCTCAGGCACATTACACACATTCTGTGTGAGGATGAGTGTGAAATATCCCCGAGTTTTCTGAGTTCCAGTCACTCTCGACGTGCATTTTGAAATTTGAATTTGTGGGTTGCAGGTGGCCCTTGTGTATCCCAACAACGACCCCGTGATGTTCATGGTGGCATTTTATGGCTGTCTCCTGGCTGAAGTGATCCCAGTGCCTATAGAGGTACCTCTTACCAGAAAGGTAACGTTGATGGAACTTGGAGGAGTGATGTGGGCTGGAAACCGAGTCAGGCCATCAGCCTCTGACAGCATTTCACAGCCTCCAGCTGCTGCCTGAGCAGCTCTGTACCAGCAAGGACTTTTGGGAGCTTGGATTGGCATTTAAAAATGGAAAAACATATTGATTAGAGCTGTGCTGAGCAGCTGGAGATGGTCAATTCTCCTAAATGATGCAGTCTTCACTTCCTCACCACAAATAATTCATACTGAGCAGATTAGAGTGTGGATCTGCCCCCTGGCTGATGGGAGGGGGCTCAGTCCAGCCTTGCTGAGCTCTGATTTTGCTGGACATGGAGGTGCTCAGTGTTCCTGAAGACATTGAGACACTTTTTGTAAATTATTTGCTCAGCAAAGTGTTTCATTTACCCTTGCAAGAATTTTTGCACTGTTGCCACAGTATTGCTGTGTCAAGAACGGTGTGAAACTGGGATTTCCTAAGAGGAAACAAAAACAAAAACAATGGGATCATGGCAAACATTATGGCAGGAGAGGTGGGAAGGAGCTGGGAGCTGGTCTGAGAGGTGGCAGTGAGCTCAGGGAGCACTCAGGGACTCACAGAGCTTTGATTTCTCTCTCTGCACTGTGACAGACTGCTATAGCAACCAAATGCAGAATTAAAACTTCTCCAGTATTTGCCCAATCAGTTTCTGAGTGAGCCTCCTCATTTTATCATTGTGCAACAGGAATTGGCTCCAGGGGATGGAGAGGTCTCGTTATGCCAGTGTAATTACATATTTTGCTTTTTTTTTTTTTTTTTTTTCCCTCTCAATTCCTCCCTGCAGCATCTGGGTTTCCATAATGCCAGGAGATGGGGTGAGCTCCATGCCTGGGTGCTGGGCAGGAGCTCTGGTTTCCCCTGGATTTCACATCCAGTGCATTTTAATCTTGCCAGTGCCACATTTCATGGGGTCACAGCATGCTTGGAGTTGGAAGGGACCTTAGGGATAATCCAGTTCCATCCTTTGCCGTGGCCAGGGTCACCTTCCAGGAGCCCAAGTCCCTCCAGTTGTGTTTCTGTGATCCTGTGTGGGAAAGAGTTGTTTTCTTCTTTTCCTTGCCATTCCTTCCCCCAGTCCCCAGAGCAGTATCAAACCTTGGATTTTGGTTAAGGGAAAGCTGACTTTTGTCATCTTTGAGCAGGAGTGACTTTTCCCCTCTTCCCTCAGGATGCTGGTGGGCAGCAGATTGGTTTCCTGCTGGGGAGCTGTGGGATTGCTCTGGCCCTCACCACTGAAGTGTGTCTGAAAGGGCTCCCAAAAACCCAGAACGGAGAAATCGTGCAGTTTAAAGGTGAGCTGCTTACAGATTGGCTTTTGATTGTGCTTCTGCTGCAGCTGAAAGGAGCTGTCAGGATTCTGAAGGCACTTGGGGAGTAAAGGGGCAAACTCCTGATCCCATCAGCAAAATGTTGTAGGGTTCGTGTTTGTGGTGTCCGACACTCAAAGGAACCAGCTCCCGAGCCAGGGCTGTGCTCAGGTCCCTTCAGTGGCATTTGGCAGGTTCCAAGGCAGTTTTATTCACAAGCTTTATTTAGGAATGCTGCAGGGATCTTCCCTGAGGAGAGGAAGTACTTTGTTGCCCACTGAACTCCCTGATGAGAAATGAGATGAACCTTCTGGCCGGTAGCTGGGCTTGGCTTGGAATTTTGCTTGTGTAACTGAACTTGGACAAATGATGGGGTTTAGTGTATTCTTGCAGAATATAAATCCCTCAATAAATAAACTGATATTAATGTACCGTTTAATTTTGGCTCCAGGTTGGCCCAGACTCAAATGGGTTGTGACAGATTCAAAATATCTCTCCAAATCTCCCAAGGACTGGCAGCCCAACATCTCAGCAGCAGGAACTGAGCCAGCATATATTGAGGTAAGTGGTGAATGGGGAATTGAAAATACCTTCCATGAGCTGAATTTAATGTTCTAACCACCAGAGAGAGAATAGTTTCACCTCACTCCCTTAAACTTCCCACTTCCCTGCCACTGGAACAAGCCTTGCACTGTGGAGGTCCTGCTGTGAAGCTCAGTTCAGGTCTGGATCCCTTTGTGGCCTTGAGCACTGCTTGGAATAAGGTGGAGAATTGTTTTTGTTCCAGAAAAGTGAGGGATGGGGAGAGCTGAGCTGTGAGGTGGTGCTTGGTAACACCCAATTCTGCCAGTGCTTGAGCCAGCAGCAGTTGGAATTCTCTGTTCCTGCAGCAATGCTGATTTTTGTTCCTCTGCCAGAAGGTGACTTATAGGGATTGTGTTGGTTTTCTCAGCTTTTATTGAGGGGTGTTTTAAAAGATTTTATTCTGTTATCAGTCTTGATGAACAGTGAGACACAAGAGATGTAAAACTCAATGCTATTCTGTCAGAAGCTAACTTATTTCCTGGTTACAATACCTTATAAATTACAATACCTTTTTCAGCTTGTTAGCTTTTGCTACACAATGCTGCCATTACTTCTAACACCAATCACCTCTGGTTTTTCCTACATGGTCCTGCTACAATGCATCTTTCAAGGTTCTAATTCTCTAAAATTATGTAAGCTTTCTATCAAATTTTAAAAATTCTTTACAAATCCATTTCCCACAGGATTGCAGCGGTTTCAGTGGAGGTTCAGCCATCCTGAAATCACAGATTGGCTTTTCAGTGTGTTACAGGAGCAGGAAGAGATGTTGTGAGCAGCAGTGACAGTGAAATAAACACAAACACCTTCATTTTTTCCTCCCATCTCCATGGAGATTTTCCATGTGTGCCACCACAGTAACCATCTCCTCAGGTCTAAGCTTTCACACGGAGACAAAACTTAATTTTTCACGTGGATTCTGTGATTTAACTTCCTTAATTTCTCTCTTCCTCAAGTTCCTTTCCCTTCTCTCCTGTGCAGTACAAGACCAGCAAGGAGGGCAGTGTCATGGGTGTCACCGTGTCCCGTGTGGCCATGCTGGCTCACTGCCAAGCCTTGTCTCAGGCCTGCAACTACTCTGAAGGTGGGTGAGGGCACAGAACATCAAATTCCGTGGTTTCCTCTCATATCTTCAACAGCTCTCTCTGAGTAACCAATATTTACATCCAAAAATAAATAGAATTTGAAAGTGCAGATTAATTCTTCTCCCCCCCCAAAAAGTGAAAATTAGCTGTGATTTTTTTTTTATCATTTTCACTGCCATGATGAAGAGGAATAAAAAGGGAGATTTATAGAATTTATATGAAGTTACAGAGTCTCTTCTGATGAACCAAAAGAGGAGCAAATGAATGAAAAATTGAACATTTTCCACCAAGCTCGAATCCCCTCTCACTGCACTGATGGCCCATAGAAATGTCTTTCATTGCTGATGGTGTGTAAATACCAAAATTTCTGGGGCTGGGGCTGTTCTGGTCCTGTGAGGTTTTTTGGGTCACCCAGAAATGGAGATTGGAAGTTGCTGGTGGTGTTCCAGAGAGTTTTGCTGTAGGTTGTGGTTTATTCTGCTCTGCCTTGTAAATCAAGCCAATTCCTCCATCCATGAGTGAAACTGTTTCTAGAGCTGTAGGTTATAGAGCTTTAAAATGCAAAATTTGCCTTTTAAAATCCCATCAGTGCTGAGAGTCAGGGCTTGACTGATCTCTGGCTCCCCTTCCCTCCCCTGCTGGTGCACAGCGAGCTTCAGACCCTTCTTGTCCCACTGCTGGACATCTCGGGCTGGAATGGGATTTCCAGCTGGATTTCCAAACCTGATTTCCTCGCAGCTTTCTGGACGCTTTCCTGCTGGGGGATGGACGTGCAGTTGTTGTTTTGCACGCCGGGGAGCTGTGGTCAGTAACCCCTGTGATCAGACAGGGCCCAGCAGGTCTGGCAGACCAGGGATCTTCATCCACGTGCACATTCCAGCGTAAACGATGGGCACGGCTGTGCTGGCACGTTGCACTTGACAGCTCCACCTTTCTTTTCCCCAGGTGAAACCATAGTGAATGTGTTGGATTTTAAGAAGGATGCAGGGCTGTGGCATGGCATTCTGACGGTGAGTTGGTTCCAGAGCTCTCTCCAATGACAGATTAATTATTAAATGGGATATTAGGAAAAATTTCTTCCCTGTGAGGGTGGAGGGAGGCTGGCAAGGGGTGCCCAGAGAAGCTGTGGGTGTCTCTGGATCGCTGGAAGTGTCCAAGGCCAGGTTGGATGGAGCTTGGAGCAACCTGGGACAGTAGAAGGTGTCCCTGCTACAGCAAGGGTGGGACAGGATGAGTTTTAAGGTCCCTCCCAACCCATCCCATTCCAGAATTCTGTGATTCTGTGATAACAGTAGCATTTGAGTCCATGGCTGGCAGCATTACCTGTTAAAACAAACATTTATCTCCCTGCCAGAGCTGCAGTTCTGTGGGGGAGCAGCAGAATCATCCTGACTAAACCTCCATGAACTCACGATGGGGTGGAAGTTGCTGGGCACTGAGGGTGACCCTTATTTCTAATAACTCAGTGAAAGGTTTTTTTGATCCTTTCCTAACAATCTTTTTCCTGTTTTTCAGAATGTAATGAACAAGCTGCACACTATCAGCGTGCCCTATTCTGTGATGAAAACCTGTCCCCTCTCATGGGTGCAGAGGGTTCACGCCCACAAAGGTAACTCGGGGTGATCCACAACTTCAGCTTGGAGTTCTCAGGATCCAAGAGTGAGGGGCATTAAAACCTCAAATCCCTTAAACCCTTCTTGCTCTTCCATGACAAATCTCAAGGGCCAGGAGTTTCACTAATGTCCAAAGGTAGTTATTTTTATTTTGCAGTGTTAGAGATGATTTTCTAGATCCTCAGGCAGGGCTGGAGCTCAAGACTCAGTGGGAGATTTTAAGCCCCCAGTCAGGTGGATACTTGTAAAACTCCTTGCATTGGTAACTTGGCAGAGGTTGGAGCAGGAATGTGACAGCTTGGGAGGACAGGGGACTTGGCCATTTATTTCTGTGCACAAAGTCCTCATGCCATGTCAGTGGTGGGGATCTTGTGACTTGGAGCCAGTTTCTTATAGGAAACCAAGGAAATGGTAGAGTGCAGCAGGAGCCCTGGAGCCTGAGGGCTTTCAGAGGGTGCTAATGATTTATGGCCTTTGGAGGAGGAGCTGTGATGATGACAGAGCCTGGCTCAGGTGGTGGCAGTGCCACAGCAGATGCCGTTGTGCCTTGGGTTTGCTGTCACTGCACTCTCGGTTATTTAAGGCTTCCTTGCCTGGGTGAGAATTCCCTCATTTGGGGCATCTCAGACCACGTGAGTTCTACGAAAACAACTCTCGGAAAGCTTTGATTTGTCCTGAGGTGGTGTTTTTGTGTTGGCTGCAGCAAAAGTTGCTCTGGTGAAGTGTCGAGACTTGCACTGGGCCATGATGGCCCATCGGGACCAAAGAGACGTGAGCCTGAGCTCCCTGCGGATGCTGATCGTCACCGACGGCGCCAACCCCTGTGAGTGTCCCCAGCCCTGCCCCAGCCCCTCGCTGCACCCCCGGCACCAGGAGCAGCTCCCTGGAGCTCTCTGGGTCACAGCTCTGCCTCCTGGGGCTCGGGCACACCACAAGGGTCTTTCAAGGATTTTGTCTTGCCATCCTTTGGGCTGTGAGAGATCCTGCCAAGCAGGGAAAGGGAGAGTTGGGTGCAGGGCAGTGTTTATAAAATCAGAGAATTGTTCAGGCTGGAAAAGACCTTTAAGATCATTGAATCCAGCCTTAACCTAGCACCATGTTCACCACTAAGCCCTGTCCTCAAATGCCACATCCACATGTCCTTTAAATCCCTCCAGGGACTGTGATTCCACCACTGCTCTGGGCAGAATCCAATGTCTGAATATCCAGTCTGAGCTTGTTCCAGTGCCTGACCGTGCTTTGAGTGAGGAGATTTTCCCTAATGTCCAACCTAAACCTCCCCAGCACAACCTGAGGCTGCTTCTTCTGGAGTTTCCCAAATCCTCCTCCTGACCCTTCCTGTAGATGAGCATGAAATTAATCTCTGTGAGGTCCTAGTGGCATCTTTTCTTTCTTCCTAGGGTCTGTTTCCTCCTGTGATGCCTTCCTGAGCTTGTTCCAGAGCCACGGGCTCAAACCAGAGGCGATTTGTCCCTGTGCCACCTCCCCCGAAGCGATGACCGTCGCAATCCGGAGGTAACAGATTGACTCATCCAGCCTGGCCTTTCTTCACACTTGGGTTGCTCAGAGTTGATTTAAGCCCGTAATAAACTCCTCTGACATTTACTCTGTGTGCTCAGGTACTCAAGTTGCTGAGTTTAAACCTCCCTCGTGAGATCCAAGTGATTTCTGAGGTGTGTGACAGCTCAGCAGTGCCTGAGCTCTGCTTTTGCTCCTCCTGACTGCCACAGCCTGGGCGGTGTTCTGAGTCTGAGGCTGGAGATCATTTGGACATTCTCACACTCTGTTTCTGTCCATTGCTGCCTTCTGTGAGAAGCAGCCCTGCAGTCCTGTGGCCTGGGAGCTGGGGTTTGCCATGGGGTTAGATAAGGAGCTGGCAGTGCCCAGGATCACAATTCCTTAGGGCTGGAAAATGTGGGTGGGGATCCTTACTGCCATCACAGCTTGGAATGATTATGCAAAGCAGGGACATTGAAACTCTTTCTGTTGCTGGGCCATCTCCCTCTGAGTCTAACATCACGCCTGGTTTCCTGATTGAGTGTATTTATTCATTTTGTGTCCTCCCCAGGCCTGGAGTCCCCGGGGCCCCTTTGCCAGGCAGAGCCATTCTGTCCATGAATGGGCTGAGTTTCGGTGTGATTCGGGTCAACACTGAAGATAAAAACTCTGCTCTCACTGTCCAGGACGTTGGGCACGTGATGCCAGGAGGTAAAAACAGGCAGGAGGCTGATGTGAGATGGTTTTGGGGATGTTTTAGGAGCAGAATGGGTCAATATTCTCTCCCACATCAGCCTCGGTGTGGGAGAGGTGGGGCAGTGCCAGACTCGGTCATTTCTGTCACGATTAAACATGCCAGTTCTCACACAGGGCAAAATCTGGGAGCTGTTCCTAACAAAGCCTGATTTGTCCTAGGCATGATGTGTATAGTGAAACCAGATGGGCCACCCCAGCTCTGTAAAACAGATGAGATTGGTGAAATCTGTGTGAGCTCCAGAGCGGGAGGAATGATGTACTATGGGCTGGCAGGGGTGACAAAGAACACTTTTGAGGTATGTCAAGCAGAATGCATCTTTCCTGCCCCGTTTTCTGTGTAAAACTGGTGGTGTTGTACAACCCTTGGGTTTGTAACTGAAGTGTTAATGATGATTTTTATAAACATGCACTGGAAAACTCCTTGCAGTTAGAGACACTCAGAATCCCCTCCATGAACATCTCCCACCGCGGCTGTACCGAGGCTTCCCTGCCCTTCCCTCTTCCCTTCTCTCACTTTAAGTGCAGTTTTGGGGTGGTTTTTCTCCACAATTTTGGGGTGGTTTGGGAAGGTTTTTCTCTCCAATGTCCTCCCTTGTGTTGCAGGTGATCCCTGTGAACTCCTCTGGCTCTCCGGTGGGGGAAGTGCCCTTCGTGCGCTCCGGCTTGCTGGGATTTGTTGGACCTGTACGTGAGGCAGCTCGGAGCCTGCGCTGCTCTGGGCCTTCAGCCCTTCAGAGAAAAGCTGCTGGGGAGGGAGGATGTGTGAGCAGTGAATTCCTCTTGTCTTGCAGGGCAGTTTGGTGTTTGTGGTTGGGAAAATGGACGGGCTGCTGACAGTGAGCGGGAGAAGGCACAACGCCGATGACATCGTGGCCACCGGCCTGGCCGTGGAGTCAATAAAAACAGTTTACAGAGGAAGGTCAGCACAAGAAACCCCATCACCTGCTGCATGTAATAAAGCAAAGCACAAGCTTTAGTATTTCCTTGGATTTCTCTTTGGTAGCTCAGTTCAAGTGAACGTATTTTTGATTTAGGTAGTAATTGCCCTGATCCTGCCCAACACAGATCTTTTTCCCACTGCCCAGCCTGGCTTTTCATCAAGTCTGTGTTTTAGGGAAAGCAGTCAAGTAACAAGATAAGTCAGCCACATGGAGAAATTAATTCTGTGTCTCTGCAGAGTTGCAGTCGTTAGCTGCTGGCTGCTGCAGCGAGGAGGAGTTTCATTAATGTCCAAAGATACTTGCTTTTTATTTAGCAGTTGTGGATATAATTTTCTAGATCTTCAGGCAAGGCTGGAGCTCCTATCTCTGAGCCTTAGTGAGAGATTTTAAACCATCCTGTAGATGCCTTTAAATCTCCTTTCATTTGGGCTTTGCCAGAAGTTGGAACAAGAATGTGACAGCAGGTTGGGAGAACGGGGGACTGTGCCATATGGAAATTCCATCAGAAAGTGGAATTAACCCCTTAAACACTCCTCAGTCTTTCCTTTTGACTCAACGTTAATTGTCTGATGCTTTTTCTCTTGTTTTAGCCCCGTGGTTATTTTAAGAAGTGCTAATTCTGTGAACAAACTCTGTCTTTAATCTCTCCTTGGCTTCCTGTTGCTGAGGAGTGGGGCTGGAGTGTGGCTCTGCCTTTTCCTTAGGATTGCTGTGTTCTCCGTGTCTGTGTTCTACGACGAGAGGATCGTGGTGGTGGCAGAGCAGAGGCCAGATGCTTCTGAGGAGGACAGTTTCCAGTGGATGAGTCGGGTGCTGCAGGTACAGCCAGGGGAAATCCTGCTGCCTTTGGGGAGTGGGGAGAGCAGAGGCCACTGATGGCCCCAGGGATGGAGGTGCCACAGGCTTTGCATCCCTCTTGGCACAAGTTTGTGCAGGGTCACAAGTGTGTCCAGGCTGTTCTGTTATGTCCTGAGGGAACTGGAGTGACAGGACAAGGGGAATGGCTTCAAAGGGAAAGAGGAGGAATTGAAGTTAAATTTTGGGAAGAAATTCCTCAACCAGTCTGGGATTCCATGAATCCCAGAGAATAGAGAGGCTCTTGCCTCTCAGAGCTGCAAAGCAGATCCGTGCTCAAGCTTTGGAGTTCTGCTTTTATTCAGGATCATGTGGAGCTCAGAGTTTGGCTTTAAAGCCACCCTTTTCTTTGGAGATGCATTTTCAACAGAGATCAAGTGGGCAGGGAGAGGCCAGAACAGCTGAATGAGCGTGGTCCTAAAAGAATGAGTAGCAAGAACTTCCTTTGAGAGCTGCCTGCATGGCGTGTGTGTCGTTCCAGGAATGGCATTCAGGGAGTGAAGCTGGGGTGGAAAATCAGGGAAGTACCTGGTGCTCTGAATAATGGATCAGATGCCCGAATGCTGAGGCGGGCAGGAGGGAACAGAGTGTGATGGTTCAGAGGAGACAGATGGATGCAATCCCGAGATCTGAATCGTGTGATTCATCAGGCAGCCGTGGGTATTTTGGGATTTTGGTGATGAAAGATTTAAAAATGGATTTGGTGTCTATGAAATGGGCTGCAAAGGCAGGGATGTACCCAGCACTTCAGGCTCACTGCAGGACTCGCTGGTGGCACAGAGGTCAAATGGGATGCTCAGTGATGGACTGACAAGCCCAGGGATTTGTCTTGCAGTGTGTCAGTGCAGCAGCAGCAGCAGCCTGTGTCCAGGAATGCCCGTGACCATCTCTCCTTTCTCTAGGCAATTGACAGCATTCACCAAGTGGGTGTTTACTGCCTTGCTCTCGTGCCAGCCAACACATTGCCAAAAACTCCTCTGGGAGGGATCCACATCTCCCAGACCAAGCAGCACTTTCTGGAGGGCTCTCTGCACCCCTGCAACATCCTCATGTGCCCACACACTTGTGTGACCAACTTGCCAAAGCCCAGGCAGAAACAGCCAGGTAAGCTGAAGCCCTTTGGTTTGGTGGTGTTGACCTGGGGCTCAGAGCCCAGCCCCAGGAGCCCGGGTGATGTCCCACTCCCTGTCCTGCTGGGGACCAGGGCCTGGGGCGTGTTCCAGGCCTCTCTTTGCATGTGTTAGTCAGGAATTTTAATTCCCACCTCTGAACTGGCTGAATTCTCCCTGCTGATGAGCAGAAACCAGCAATGCCTGCTGAACTCCATCAGCGAGGTCATTCCCAGAGCAGTGGGGTCCTGCAGGGACTCCCTTTGCTCTGCTCCTTCCCGAAGTGCTCCTGTCTCTCCACAGGTGTGGGCCCTGCCTCTGTGATGGTGGGGAACCTGGTTGCTGGGAAGAGAATCGCTCAGGCCTCTGGGAGAGATCTGGGTCAAATAGAAGACAATGATTTAGTTAAAAAGGTAACGCAGAGTTTGTGACTGAGGGTGGGAAGGAATTTTCCCTCCTGGGTGCAGAGCAGCAGTGGGGAGCACTGAAGGAGAGGCTGGTGTTGAGGTCCTACCTGTCTCTTCCAGCACCAGTTCCTGACAGAAGTGTTGCAGTGGAGAGCTCAAGCGACTCCTGACCACCCACTCTTCCTTTTATTGAATGCCAAGGTACAGTCAGTGCTGAGTTGTTGGGTTTTAAGGTCCACATGTTGGAGAGTCTTTAAAATCTTTTTCCCTCTGCAGTGCCTCTCTTTAACTTCTGTATCAGATTTTGCCCATAGATTTGTAACTTTAAACTTGACCCTTTGACCCTCTAGGTCCCTTTAGCAAATGACTCTGGTGGTTTGACACTTCATTTTAAAACTGAGCGTGTTTGTAGGTCCCACTGGTTCCTGTATCAGTTAATGGTGTATCCCTTGGTGCCACCATCCCTATCAATGGTGTTGAGTATATTCTGGCAAGGTTCTGGTGCAAGAAGACCTGAACTGACTCCCTGGAAGGTAGAATTTTCTAGAGCAGCTCTAACTCCATCTCTGTCCTTTGGTACTGTAGTGGAGGAGTGGCTCACTGGGCACCAGCAGCCTTTAGGTAGAGATAACTCCTAGCTGTAGCCTCCTGCTTGGGTTTACCTCAGAGCAGCCAGTCTGTGCTGTGCCAGCCCCTGTTCACAGCATTTTTGTCTCCTTTTAAGGGAACCACTGTGTGCACGGCCACCTGCCTTCAGCTGCACAAAAAGGCTGAGAGAATTGCATCAGTGCTGTGTGACAAAGGCCACCTCAATGCAGGAGACAACGTGGTGCTTCTTTATCCTCCTGGTGAGTGAGTCCCGCTGGGGAAACGCAGCCTGGCCTTGCTTTGGGATCTCTCTGGGGGCTGGGAGTACAGGAAGGGCACTCAGTGCTAGTGAGAGCTGCTCACTGGTGTGTCCTGGCTGGCTTTCGAGTAATTTGATGTTCCTTTCCTCTGTGGTGGAGATGCTTTCCTGTGTGGTTCCTTTACCCTCTCCCAAGCTGTCCCAGCATCCTTGTGCTGCCCGTGCTGCTGCTGGGCCGCTGGTGTTGCTCACCTGAGCTGTGGAAATCCCCGGGCAGGAGCAGCACTGCCCTGGGGGACCCTCCCCAGCGTCCCCCCGTGTCCCCCAGTGCAGCTGTGCTGTCCTTGCAGGCATTGAGCTCATCACAGCCTTCTACGGCTGCCTGTACTCGGGCTGTGTCCCTGTCACCGTGCGCCCGCCCCACGCCCAGAGCCTGGCGGCCACTCTGCCCACAGTGAGGATGATCGTGGAGGTGAGTGACAGGGGTGGGCCCCGGGGTGACACGTGTGTCACAGGGACCGTGGCTGGAGTCACACTGACCTCTCCAGCCTCGTGCTCCAGGGGTGACACGTGTGTCACAGGGACTGTGGCTGGAGCCACACTGACCGCTCCAGCCTCGTGCTCCGGGGGTGGCACGTGTGTCACAGGGACTGTGGCTGGAGCCACACTGACTGCTCCAGCCTCGTGCCCCGGGGGTGACACGTGTGTCAGGAGTGATCACAGGCCCCAGAGGTGACACAGGACTCACACTGACCACTCCAGCCTCGTGCTCCGGGGGTGACACGTGTGTCACAGGGACCGTGGCTGGAGTCACACTGACCTCTCCAGCCTCGTGCTCCAGGGGTGACACGTGTGTCACAGGGACTGTGGCTGGAGCCACACTGACTGCTCCAGCCTTGTGCTCCAGGGGTGACACGTGTGTCACAGGGACCGTGGCTGGAGTCACACTGACCACTCCAGCCTCGTGCCCCGGGGGTGACACGTGTGTCACAGGCCCCAGAGGTGACAGAGGACTCACACTGACTGCTCCAGCCTCGTGCTCCGCGGGTGGCACAGTTGACCAAGCTCATGGTGCCTGTGTGAGAGGGATGGAGGCACATCTTGGAGCTGAGGGACAGTGTTCTCCTTCAGAGAGAACCCCCTCCTCACAGAGGGAGTGCAGGTTCTTTCTGAGAACACCAATGTGGTGTTGCCACCCAGAATTTCACCTTGACACTTCTTAAAGCTGAGGAAATCCAAATCCTGCACTTCTGTGACTTCCCAAGCCCAGTAACCAGGAGGCAGCATGGGGAAGAAAGCTGGATCTTGCTGTGGCATCTTCTCACCTGCCCTAGAGGTTCTGACAGGGGCTGTGCAGGCTGGGCTGCACTGGGGGTTTAGTGAGGGCAGCAGAGAAAGGAATTCAGGTTTGCTGAAATAAACTGGCTGTGGATGATAAAATCCTCTCTGCACGCCAGCTCTTGCAGTGGCAGTGCTGCTGGGACACGCTCTTGCCTCTGTGTTTCAGTGAGTTTTCATCTTTGCAGGTCAGCAAAGCCGCCTGCATCCTCACAACCCAGACCTTGATGAGGCTGCTCAAGTCCAGAGAGGCAGCTGGTGCTGTGGATGTGAAAACCTGGCCAACCATCATCGACACAGGTGAGCTCCAAAGCCAAGAGGCTCCTCCAAGTCCTGTGGAGGGTGACTGGTGACTTCCAAAGGGACTCTTGAAAATTTGTTTGAATATGTACCAAGGCTATCCAAGATGTGCCCTTGCTCACTGAGAACTCCTCAGTATTGAGCTCTGCATGGGAAATGATTGCAGTGATTGCTGGAGACCACTTTAATTGCTTAAGGCAAGAGAGAGTTGGTCTTTTCTCCCTTTTCCTGAAAATAAATAATTTCCTATGTGGGAGCTTTGGCAAGAGTTTTGCCATACACTAGCCTGTCTCTTTTGGAAAGAGAATTAATAGAAATCTTTTATCTTCCATCTCTGGTGTTTTAAAAGTTGAGTTCTCCTTTCAAATACCAAAAATTAACCCATTTGTTTCTCTCTTGCACAGATGACTTGCCCAGGAAGAGGCTGGCTCAGATCTATAAGCCACCCACACCCGAAATGTTGGCATATCTAGATTTTAGTGTTTCCACAACAGGCATGCTCACAGGAGTAAAGGTATAGTAAGGGGTTAGGAGATGGGCATTCGTGTCTTGTATTGCCTGACCCTCTGAGCCACCTCCACCTCCAAGTTGTAGCTTAAACAAAGACCCTGATTTTCTTCTAACACTTGAGTTCACTGAGTTCTGCTGAGGAGGGAAACAAGTCTGGGATCAGGAATTCTGCTCCTGCCTCCCCCTGGAGAGCTGCCCTGGGAGAGCAGCAGAGCTCTGAGCCCCACCAAGAAAAAAAAGAGGATAAGAAGCCAAAAAGGAAAGGCTCAGATTGTTGTGAAGGCTCAGTGTGTTTGGAGCTGGACTCACAGGATAGTCAGGGTTGGAAGGGACCTCTGGAGATGCCTCAGTCCGAGGCAGGGTCAGGCAGAGAGGGTGACACAGGAGCACGCCCAGGTGGCTTTGGAATGTCTCCAGAGAGGAAAACTCCACAACCACCCAGGGCAGCTGTTCCAGTGCTCTGCCACCTCCGTGGAAGGTTCATCCTCGTGTTGAGGTGAAGCTGCAGCTGTTTGGGTTCCAAGTTTTGCTGTTGGTGTCAGAGCTCTCAGTCTCTGCATCTGCTGTGGAAGCTCCAGCCACGGCCTTGCCTGCCCACCAGCTCTCCAAAAACTGCCTTTGCTCCCACCCGGGGATGCCTGGGTGGTGTCCTGGGCCCCTCTCAGGGTCTGTGGTGTTGGGATGACCCTGAGATTGTCAAAGTCTTTGTTTCCTAGCCCGTGCAGTTAAAGGAGTCTGAAATGTGTAGGATCAGCTTCTCGAGGTTGTTTATTTTTCTTTATCTACCACATTCTTTCTTTGATTCGCTGTGCTCTGTCTAGTTAGGAGGCCATGGCATTCTGCATGTTGTTTTGGGTGGCATTTACATTTTATATCAAAAATTACGTGGTTTATGTTCACAATATTGTGCTAATACTTATCATTTATGTTAGTGTGCTTCTACTTCAAACTAATAGAAAAGTGTTACTATTGCACTAAGACATGGAGGACAAGAAGAAGGAGAAGAAGGCTAGGACATGCTTCAATCTTTCTATCTCGACTCCTTGAATTTTAGTCTAAAAACTCAAAAATTCTACTTTTTCACTTGGTGTGTACCCTAAATATCCCACCACTCAAACTTTTGTGGCTTGTAATTCTTCGTGCAGACTTGGCAGCTTTTCCTAAGGGCTGCACTCGAAGCTGTAGGTGTTTTGGACTTTGTGATGTGGTCTCTGAGCCCAGGGTCTGGAGCCAGAGGGGTGTGCTGGGCTCGGCGGGGTCCCCAGCAGTGTCCCTGTGTTGCAGATGTCCCACGCTGCTGTCAGTGGCCTGTGCAGGGCCATCAAGCTCCAGTGTGAGCTCTACTCCTCCCGGCAGATTGCCATTTGTCTGGACCCCTACTGCGGGCTGGGATTCGTGCTCTGGTGCCTTTGCAGGTAGGATTTGGTGTGGGGAGAGGGGCAGCTCAACTCTTGGCTGGTTGTGAATGGGAAATGGGTGTAATTACAGAATAACCTAATTTACGGTGAGGGGGGGATTTGTCTTGCAGCTGGCAACACCATCTATGTGCTTATTGGTACACTTGAAAGAATTTATCTTATTACTTACACAAAATAAGAGCTCATTTGCATTCAGTAACCACCTCAGAATTTTAGTCATCTTTATTTTACAGCCTACTCCTGCGTGCTGTCTGAATTGCCCCATATAAAACATGGTCTTTGTTCCCTTTTGCTGCAGATTAGCAAGATGTTATCCCACCTTGATTACGTGTGTTTGTGCTGCCAAATCTTTGTGGCTTCAGAATGTTTCTTTTCCCTTTCTTCCTTGATTACGTGTTGCAAAAAGGGAGTTTTTGTTCTCTCTGGGGTTGAGCCAGTTCTCTTCCTTCACTGTCAGTGTGTGTTTGTGTGTGGATAAATTGTTATTCTCGTACAGTAAGTTGCATTTTTAAAATGTTGCTGCTCAGCTGCAGTCCCCCAACCTGCCTCTGGACTAGCAGGAATGTAATGTGCAGATACAGTAAATATTAATTTAAAGATAACTACAAGCTTCACTAAAATGTTTTCTCCCTTAATGTTCTTCACAGTGTGTACTCTGGACATCAGTCAATTTTAATTCCTCCTATGGAGCTGGAATCCAATCTTTTTCTCTGGTTATCTACTGTCAGCCAGTATAAAATAAGGGACACTTTCTGTTCCTATTCAGTCATGGAACTGTGTACAAAGGGACTTGGAAATCAAGTTGAAATGCTAAAGGTAAGAAACGTTTCCTGAGTGTTACATTATGTAAATTTAGGAAACTCTGGTAGTAAAGCAAAGTGATATGATTGTTAAATGCAAATTTTCCTGTTGCACAAATCTTCAGGCCTCTCCAGAGGTGCTCCAAAAGCAAATGTCCAAAATCAAATGTCCAAAAGCAAATGTTCAAAATCAAATGTCCAAAAGCAAATCTGCAAAATCAAATCTCCAAAATCAAATCTGCAAAAGCAAATCTCCAAAAGCAAATCTCCAAAATCAAATCTCCAAAAGCAAATCTCCAAAATCAAATGTTCAAAATCAAATGTCCAAAATCAAATGTCCAAAATCAAACCTCCAAAAGCAAATGTCCAAAATCAAATGTTCAAAATCAAATGTCCAAAATCAAATCTCCAACATCAAATCTCCAAAAGCAAATCTCCAAAATCAAATCTGCAAAAGCAAATCTCCAAAATCAAAT
>QUSF01000219.1:161928-184314 GCA_003676055.1 Chloebia gouldiae | reverse complement strand
TCTTTCCTGTGTTTGGAGCCCCACTTCTGCTGGACAGCACCACGGGAAACCATTTCATTGGGTAAGCAAGGCAGTCCCACAGGCCCAAAAACTGATGCAAAGTGCCCCTGTGCCCCCAGTGCAGCAGGGCTGCAGGGAGAGCTGACGCTGACCTTAAAACAGAAAAGGGGAATGTCTCGTGCAGGGGCTGGCCTGAAATGCCTGGAGGTAACAGCATCTTCCAGCGAGGCAGAGCAGAAGCCCCATGAATAGAGACCAGGACTGTCACCTGAGGAGATGTTCCTGGGCAGAGCCATGTGGGGATGCACAGAGCACCCTGGACTCCCAGCAGCCAGCCCTCGGGCTGAGAGAGAGCTCTAGCCATGGAGAAAGAAGTGCCTGAAGTGCAAATGGCTCCAAATGATGACAACAGCCCGAGGCAAGAAGCGATTTGGGACAATAGGGCCGACTGTGCTAATGGATCCTGGGTTCTCCAGGAGTTGTACCCCACTCTGGAGAGGCAGTACAGCAACTCCAGCTTCTTCCTGCAGCCTGTGGGGCCAGATTCCATTGCTGGTGCTTTTGAGGAGCACCAAGGCACAGGTTTCCAGGAAAACGAATATTTGGGAAGCAGAAAGAGACTGTAGGCAAATGCCAGCAAACCTGGCATTGGAGCAAACCGTGCTTCAGCTTCTCCCTGCAGGAGGGGCGCAGTCCATAGGGGTTGGAGACTCTCACCCAGGGCTGGCCACCCAACCCTCAGCCCCTCTGAATTATCCAGTGAGGGGCAGAAGGGCCATGCAGCTGCAGGCAGCCCATGCTGACTGCTCCCAGGCATTCCTGCTCCCAGAGGACCTTGGCAATGTTTCGGGAGGAGGGACATGGATATGTGACAAAGGTGACCAAGGGAGAGCAACACAGAAATACAGGGGTTTCAAACAAGAAAGTGGTAGTTCCTTTTCTCTCTTAAAGCCTGTGCAATCCTGCCTGTGTTAGAGGCTGGAGGGAATGTACTGGGATTGGTGGTGGCTGGCAGCCTCTGCCTTTGTGGTCTGGTTGTCTTCCTCCAAGCACTGCAGCCTCTGCAGAATGAGGACACAGCACCGCTGACCCACAGCATCAGCAGTGCTGGGGCTGCCCAGGGTAGTGAGAAGGCTGCGCCCTGGTCAAGTCAGGGATGAGAACCACAGCCCTGTGGCCAGAGCCAGCCTCAGCTCCAGCAGCGCCAGCAGCTCCAAATCCAGCAGCTTCTGGGAGAGGATTGGCACCACCAGCCCTGCAGGCTCCGGTGTGGAGGAAGAAGCTGGCACACTGGAGGCCAGTCCTCCATGGGGCTTCCAGCTGTCCTGACCTGAGTCCAACCCTGCAGAGTGGGACCAGCCCCAGGAGGAGCTGCAGTAGCCAGTGGCATCAGGTCCCTGTGCCCAGGACAGCATCCACAATTCCTCCCCTCCTGGAAAGAGCAGGAACTACTTGCCCAGGTGGCCCTGGCACAACTCCAAGAGGCAGGTCCCAATTCTCCAGGAGTCTTCTCTTTCCAGCATGAGACTGTCCCAGCAGCACCAGTTGCAGGGCTCCAGCAGCCCTTTAGTCAGGAAAGAAAATGAAATTCACTGTCACTTCCCTCCCATGGTTTCTCAGCTTCTCCCCATTCTGGGGCCTCTCCCCTTCCCTTTGTGTCCCTCTGTGGGCATCATCCTTGTGTTGGGGGCCTCAGCCGTGTCCCCCAGAGCCCCAGGGACATGTCAGCCATGCCTCTTCCCACAGGAAATCCTGCTGCAATCACACACCTGAAGCAGATGCCACACCTGAAGCAGTAGAGTGCATGGGAAGGACAATTTATCACAGTTCCAGTGGGGGTTCAACTCAGCATCACTCCTGGCTTCTGCTGGCAGCTCCCAGTTGCCTCACCTGGTCCTAGTGCCATGAGAGCCCTCCTGAGCTCTGCCTCGCCTGAAGAAGCCTCCTCAGAGCCCTGGACACCACTGCAGGGTGTCAGCATGGGGACCATGATGAGAAGTGCCCCCACCCTGGGGGTGTCCAAAGGGCCTGGCAGGGGCTTCCTCTAATAGCTTGGTCCAGTTTGCTGAATGGATACAGGATGAGGTGATCTTCCCTCTCACCCACTGACTACCCAAACACTCGAAATCCTGGCAGTACACAGGGAAAGGCAGAGACATATCATCCAGCCACAGGCAGTCCGTGCTGACTGCTTCCACCACTGTCCTGCTTGTGGGACAGCTCAGCAATGTGTCAGGAGCAGGGACAGGGCACACAGTTATGACCACCTGACATGGGTAACCAAAGAAGATGTAGAAGTTGAAAATAAAGAGTATTTTCTCTTTGCTCCTGAGAATGTGTATATGCAAGGGAGGACTATCCCCTTGTGACATCACAGGGTGGTGGAGAAGCCAGTGGCCTCTCCCTCCTGCAGTGTGTGATGCCAGTGAGGGGAAGCACCTCCTGGTCTTGAGCTGTCCCAGTGTCCTGCAGAGCACAGGAATGGCCACAGGGACAGACAGCAACTGTCCCAGGACACTTGGGGTGACGCAGCTTCAGCTCTGCCCTGTTGCCACCAGTTCTGCCTGGGCTGCATCCTGCAGTGGGCCACAACAAATCCCTCGTGCCCACTCTGCAGGACACCGATAGAGACCGTCAGGTTTTCTGAGCGGGGTGAACAGGACTATGTACAGTTTGTCATCACCTCCCCTGTGTGTAGCAGTGTGTGGCTACAAAGATGTGGTAATTATTAACTTAAGAGCATTAGAAAAGCAAAAGGAGAGAGTAGTGTTGATGAAAGCATTTACACTGTGGTGGATTCAGCATGTTAAAGCCAAACAAGAGGAATATGCAATTATAATGGCAGACATTTCCAGACAACTTTGATGAAGAAAGTCTGGGCCACATGGCGCTCTGTTAATGAAGAAAGATGGAAAGACAACAAACCCTGTCAGTTAAGGGCAGAAAATGTGTTGTTTAGCTTGCCAATGATTGTGAAGCGAAAATTGCAGAGTTAACCGCTGCTCTGGAACTGACAAGAGCTGAGATTCTGCAACTGCATACTGGAAGAGATCAGTATGAAGACACCATGAAGAAAGCCTTTCTGTGTGGTGTATGTCCTTTGAATCTGGAAGCAATGACCATGTTTCAAAGCAAGGACAGAAGGCCACATCCTGATATAGGAAGCAGGAGAAATGATCATGCTACCACTGGTGCAGGAAGGCCACCTCCTTCACAATATAATCAACCCTCACCATCAGCTGCTCTTCAGATGGAAAACATGTTTTGTAGCCACCTGGCTCATGCTAGCATTCCTGAGATTCTGATTCTCCAGTTATTATCACTAGCACGACATCAGGATCTGGTGTGACATCAACTCAAAATCTGCCCATGGCAAAAGTAGTAACATCTGCACAACAGAAAGCAGGAAGAATGTCAGAGTCCAGAGCATCCCTTTTGCTGCCCCGGATGCCTCGAGACCCTGGCAAGGGGCTCAGGGACCTTGGGAAGAAGTCAAAAACACCTGTGGCTTCGATTTTAGCCCATGGGAGAGGCTGCCAACTGTGTATGAGGAATTACAAGCCAAAAGGGTTTGAGTAGTCTAATAGGGGAATTAACACAAGGTGGAAAAGTAAAATTTTGGGGTTGTTTGGAATGTAATTCAGGGGTACAAGATGGAGGAATCTGGGCATGCCTTAGTCTAGGATAGTCTAGTCTGTTCAACATAGATTTTAGGTATTGGTACAGGAACTGTAAACATGATACACATAATTTTGAGTATATAATGTGGGAGATGCTAGGGCTCAAGGGAGACTGCCATGGCTTCTGTACTAGCTGGACTTCAACAGGTCAGAGAGAAACTATTATAGGTAAGAAAAAATAAACAACCTTGAAAACTTGGCTTCACACATTCCAGATCTCTTCTTTGGCAGCTGGGCTAGGGAAAAAAGGACTTTCACGCTGTTGGGGTCTTGCCAGCAGACCCTGACAGAAAAACAATCCCTGCTTGACTCACAGGCTGAGTTGATATGGGACAAAAATCCAGAGCTTCTAGGAGTTTAACAGTGATGAGAGTTGCTCCATCCATGAATTCAATTATTGTTGAGAAGCATAATCGAGTCACACAAAAAACCATATCACAAGCCACTGCTGCAGAGTATCCTTGAACTGTGCTTCATTCTTCTGGCTCTACAGCTGTGAGACCTGCAGGACAAGCTGGGCGAGTGCTTCAGGGCCGAACTCATACCAGCGTTCAGTGAAGTTGTTTATTGTCTGACTGTCTTTCTCACCAGTAGGGGTTTTTAATCAAGGTACCTCTTCCCAGTCTTTTCAGATTTGATGCAGTAAGGCCTAAAAGTACATATTTTTTTACCCTTTTTAAAAAAATGAAAGTTTTTTAAGTAAAAGTGCTTTTATAATAAAACCTGGAGGAGGAAGAAAAGATCTTGGAACTGTTGTTTTACCTCCAAACTTTTATTAATAAGACAAACACTGTGGGAGGTGGTCCCGGGGAAAACTATCCGGGAATGCCATGGGAAACCACCAATGTATAGGATTCTCGCTCTCCTGATGATAATGAAGGTGTCCATCACAAGGTATGCCCTCCCCAGCTCACGGCTCACGGTTGTGGTGTGTTTTAAGTTTCCCCCATGTTATGGTTGCTCCCTCTCCCCCTATCTAGGTCCATTGGTCGGTCCCTCCATCTCCTCCTCCCCTTCCCACCTGTCCATCACCCTTTCCTCCTCCCATGCTATGTAACTTCATACTGGTAACCCCACCCCAGGGCCCATCTGTCTCCCCGAGGCCTCACCCTTCCATCTAGAAGATTCCACCGGGGGCCTCGAGTGATAGGCTGGTCCCTGGGGACCCCTCCCTCCTCTTCACCCCAATGGATGTTTCCCCTGCACCCCTGTTACCGTTCCCCCATTGTACCCTATTGGCCCCCAGTTGTTTCCCTCCCAGTTACTGCCCCCCTATAAAAAGGTGAGCAGACAGCGCTCCTTGCCTTTTGGGGCAAACCTCCCTTCGAGTTCACACTGCGTCACTGTGGATTACAATAAACTCGGACTGTGGTTTACCCCGTGAGGACGGCTCCCCGTATCTGCTGTTGTTGCACTGTGCTTCCCCCCGTCTGGCAGGTTTTGACCCATGAGCCACCACTCCTGCCAATGCCGGCTACGGAGAGTGGCTTCGGCTGCCTGCCATGCCCAAGTGTCTGGGCTAGCCATCCACCAAGGGGGCACTGTGACAATGGCTATCATTGTTCATAGCATCCCTTAGTTCTGGGAAGTTCCCAGTTCTCCATTTCCCCACTGGTTCCCATAAGTTAACCATCCCTTGTTCCCATTGGATTTGGTTGTGTCACCCCATCCTTACTCCTCCCCTGAGCCCTCTCCTGATGGTCCTCTTGTACCCTGACTCCTCCTATTCCTACCCTGTTATGTACCCTGACTCCTCCCTTGGAGGGGGCTCTCAGAACTGGCTCTCCTTGCGTGAGGTTGTTTCCCACTTCCCTGTTTCTGCCTTCCCTCAAATAAACCCACACGCACTGCAGCTGCCTGGGTGTTCTCCCGTGCTTTCAGTGGATGGCTTGATTACACTGTCCAGGACTCCTGCTGACCACTCCCTCAGATGACTCCGTGTGGGACAAATGTCCAGGGCGTCCTCAAAACATTTATCTACAGTACCTTTAGCACACTTTTAAATAAAGGACACAATGTGGGGGGGGAAAAAAGGGGGAGAATAAAATGGACTCCCCTGCTGAACAACAGAGACTTGTCTCGTCTGTTTTCCCTACTGCTGGTAGTGGCCTCTCTGGATCACGATCATCACTGTAGCCACACACTGCTACAAATGGTGGAGAATGTGGGCAGCCAGCAAGGACCTTGCCTAGCACCCCTGAGAGTCACCCACAGATTGATACACCCTGTGGGACCCCCATCTTCCATGGAGATAAAAAGCTTACGGGGAGGGAATTCCAGTAAGGACACCAGCACACTGGGACTGAGCGATGGGAGTAACATCTACCATCACTCAGCGAGAGGCTTATGAACAGTTTTCTCATGGGAGTGAGAAGATCAAAAGCCAAAGGAGAATGAAGTATTAACCCACTAAACAGAAATGTATTCATTTAATTCAGTATCATAATTTCTGTTACTTCAATCTGTGTAATTAAATGTCAAATGCTTTTCTGTTACTGTTAATTCAGTTTCATAATATTCATTTTGGTTTTGTAAACCATTAAGTCATATTCCCGAGAATCCCCTTGTTTTAACCAATTTATAAACGGAGGAATTGCAGAGCTTTTCCCTTCTGAAGAGGCTGTAATCTGATTTTAAGACTCGTCCCGTGGGACGCCTGATAAAACCCCACAGCCATGGGTCTGCTACTCTCTCTCACTGCTCTCTTTTGGCTCTGGGCTCTCTGGGCTCTGCTCAGGCTCCCAGGTCTCTGCCCCCTGCTGCCCCCGACATGGGGAGGGGTAGGGGAGAATAAAATGGACTCCCCTGCTAAACAACAGAGACTCGTCTGTTTTCCCTGCTGCTGGTAGCAGCCTCCCTGGATCACGATCGTCACTGTAGCCACACACTGCACCTGCAGAGTCAGCAGAGGCCAGCAGCCAGCCAGGGAGAGCTCCAATCACCTGTGCGAGAACAGCCCCCATGGCCCTGTGGTGTCCCCTGCAGCTTCTCCACAGGGGATGCTGTCCCCAGCTGAGCAAGGGTCTTCTGGAGTCTGTGGGTGGCTCCTGCCCGAGGTGTAGGCAGGAATTTTCCATCGATGGCACGTCCTGGAGCTCATGCGGCCCTGGCTGCGCCGGACGCTGCAGGGAATATTCTGGGATCGGTGGCGGCGAGCAGAGATTACAGAGAGCTCCATCCTGCCTGAGCTCGGCCTCCATGGTCCTGATGTGATTCTGGTCCTGAGGCTGCAGAACTGCCTGGAGGAACACACAGCAGCCCTGCTTCATGGCCTCATCAATGTCATTGTGGGGCTGGTGTAGCACGGAGGCCAAGAGACGGCTGCGCTCCTGAAGCGATACGCAGAACAAATAAATAGACCCCACAGCTTGGCGTAGTTATGAAGTGTGTATGTATTGTCAGTGCCCAGCACAAGTGAGAGCGCTCTCCAAGACTTGTGCCCCGAGCCTTAGTCTGACTCAAACTTTTATTCACAAAGGTGTTCCATATGCAATACACTACACAACTTTGCCATGCATACTCAACCCCTGGCCCCACCTGTCCTCGCCCCTCATGTTAAGTAAGTCCACGCCCTTCTAGGCATGCGTGGTTTGCTGTGCTGATTGCATCGGGGTCTCTCAGTGGTCCTGAGGCTGAAAATTGTGGTCTTCCTCATGATTGAACTTTTTAACTTTTCTCCTTTGCACGTGTGCTTTTGGTCCTTTGGTGCTTATCCGAGTATGTCTGTGAGTCTTAATAACCTTGGAGACAGAGGGGCTTCTTTATCTGGGTTCTTTGCATTCCTTGATATTGTTCTTTATGTAAAAAGATTTAGAAATTTGCATTTTCTTATGCACCTTGTACCATGGCAGAGGATTTTTAAGTAAAATGTTAAAATGTAACACATAATTCTACAAGCTAGAATTTAAACACTTTAATTAATTTTGTTAAGTGAATTCCAAAAATCTCTGTTGTACTCCCATGATACCAAAGAGGACAATAGCACCAGCTCCAGCAGCTCCAGCTCCCAGGAGAGGACTCCTGCCAGTGCCCCCACAAGCTCCAGCATGCAGGAGGAAGGTGGAACATCACAGACCAGCCTCCAGAGGGGCCACAGCTGTCCCCAGCCTCTGCCCAACCCTGCTGAGTAGGAGCGGCCCCAGAGGAGCCGGTGGGGGACAGGTCCCCGTGCCCAGGGCAGCATCCGCAGCTGGGACCACTGGCCCTTTTAAATTCTGGTGCAGTGCCTCATTGTTTTCTTATATTACACTGCAACTCTGGAATTGCAAAGAGTTCACTGAGCTGGAGTAACAGACAAGGAGAGTATTGCAGATGTGTGTGTAAATACTTCCCTTGTCTCGCTGACTGAAAAGCAATTGCTGTAATTGAACTGAAAGTGTGCTTGGTAAAAATTATTTCAAAGTATACATTTAATAAAGTTATATATAAATCTAAACATAAATATTGCCAAAGACTCTTTGTAATGCTCTTCTACATACTTCATGTTGATGGGAGAAATTCCTGTGGTCTTTTTCCAGTCTCAAAATTACAAAGAATGTTATAAAGCAAATGACAACTGAGTAATTTCAGCTCATGCAAAAAATACATTATGCAAAATATAAACAGGTACATTGGAGCTGCATTTCTAAAGCATGAGGTTTACTTTAATGCTTACAGCTATAGAAGAGGAAATGAGACAATCTCTGTGCTAAACAACAAAAAAAAAAACACCAAAACAAAATTACTGTGCAAATGTAATCTGTTCCTCCCTCAAATGACTATTCTCATATTCAAAACACCGTTGCAGATTGAAACCAAAATTCAAGTAATTTTATTTCAATCAGCTGTGTTAAAACATTTAGAAGACTGTTATTGGTCTGGCTGACCGAGTGTCTGAATAAATCATCAACAGAAAATTTGCACATTCTGACATCACAAGTATCCTAAAATCTTACTTCCTTGAGTAAGTCAGATCTTCCTGAGAATTCAGCAAGCAGGTTTGAGTTTGTATGTTTTCTGTCTCTTAAGGTAGACAAGAGTTTACACCTTTGCTGTGAACATACCTTTGCCTTGAACTTTGCTTATTTTGAGGCAAACAAAGGTTCATAGGGGACACTTGGCTACTGCTGAGGTGCCAGATCCTGGATTCTGAGCACTCCCAAGATGTCCTTAGTTGTCAACAGGAAAAATGCCATCAAGGAGAAACAAGCTGAATTCTGACAGTGCTTCACCCTGCATTAAACCACAAAGCTACTCTCCACCTGCCACTGTCCTCCGGAGCCCTGGCTAGCCCTGAAATGTCCCGGGGCTAGTGGCAAGCGTGGGCAACTGGCCAGGCTGGGGTTTTGCCTGGGCCAGGAACTCTGAGCCAGGCGTCCAGCAGCAGAGACCCCTGGAGGAGCAATGAGGACCTAGTGAAGGAGGCAGAGAAGGCTCCTCTGTGGTGCAAAGTCCAGCAAATTTATTGGGAGAGGCAAGAGGAAGGTATATACAGGACATACATCAAAAGGGAGCACAAGGCAAAAAGAGCCTTAAGCATACCTGTGCCCAGGCTTTTAAAATCTTTCAAAACAGGGGGTGGACACTATACAGCAACCAGTGAGGAACTTCTAGGGTGTTACTGTTTTGTTTTAAACAAATCAGAGCCAGGGGAGGAGAGAGTATCTGGCTGAGGATTGGGTCTAAGGGTGAGGGACATGGAACTTTCTGGAACAAAGGGTAGGGTTTGGGCTGATGGACAGGGCAAAGGGGCTGGGTTGCCTTGACAGGCAGGGAAGGGTCTGGAAAATAGGGAGGGGATTCTTTGAGGGACACCTAGGTAGGCAGGTATAACACAGGGGAAGAGCCAACTGTAATAATTCGGGGGACACTGGAATGTACCATAAGATAACAGAACATTTGACTTAATAAACCTACACCCCACATCAAAGAGAAAAACAAATCAGCTGAATTCTGGCACTGCTTCACCCTCCATTAAACCACAAAGCTACTCTCTACCCTTCTCATTAATACAAACACAGAAACACTGACAGCTGTGGTTTGCAAACTCTAATTGTTAATAGGCATGGATGTGCAAGCACAAATTTTCATTTAACAACAGAGTGGATTCTAGTACTACCCTTTTTTACTTGCTATGAGTCTGAGGGGTTTTCCCATGACCTCGCAGCCATGGAAATTCCCAGCTGGAATCCCAACAGATTCCCAGCTCATCTTCTTCCTCTTGGGCTGAGTCAATCCCAATACCCCCTCATGTTTTTCACAGTTTTCCACTCTCATTTTCTGCCTCTTTTCACCCACTGGTTCTTGTCAGTGACTGTCTTTCTCCAGTTGTTTATGGGCTTTGGTTTTTTCCCTGCAATCCTTCCATGGGTCCCGAAGCAGCAGCCCAAGAAGCCCTTGCCCGTGTGTTTGCCTGTTGCTTGAACAGAAAGTGTGTGCTGCACCTGAAGAATCTCATTAAGAAGCATCTGACTGATAGAAGAAATAGGTGTTAATTTCTTCACAAACAACTAGATCTGAAAGAAACAATCAGGTTCTGGAATAGGTGTGTGGGTCTTTACAAACATCAAGCCCCTCTGTTGCAGGACGAAGAACAGTCTGTACCTTACTTCAGAGGGGAGTGTGTGTGCTTAATAGATTTATGAATATTAACTTGTCTGCCCAGGGTGCACTTAGACCTAACTTAATGGTCGTACAATGTATGATGGGGAGCAGAACACATGTTAAAAAGAGAGTATGTAGTAGGCAATTCAGGAATGCTGTCCCTCCCATATCACTCGGCCAGTGGGGAAAAGAGGAGGGCAACATGCGGCCAGCAGTTTAGGGTAAAACTTCCCCTAAGAGTCCCGCAAGCCTATGGGCTGGTGAGCTTTAGCACATTATTGTAAGTAAAGTTGGCTCTGGCAGGACTCCATCTTCTTTGTCAACACTGGTCTTACATAGCATGATTTTTGTACAAAATTAAAATACAGCCAGCTGAGGTTACAAACTGGCTTGTCTCTATGTGCACAGAACAAAGGTGCCACACAGGGTGAATCAGCCAGATGTCTGCTAATGTCCATCTCAGAGGCTGGCTGAAAGTGGGGGTTCAGTCTGAATCACAGAATAATGAGGTTGGAAGAGACCTCTAGGATCATCAAGCCCAACCTATGCCCTGACACCTCAGCTAGACTATAGCACCAAGTGCCATGTCCAGTCTTATTTTAAACACATCCAGAGATGGTGGTTCCTGGGAAGACAATTGCAGTACAATTCCAGCCTGCCCCAAGGCCAGAGGGGCAGCCAAGCACGCTGGAAGGTGCGACCTTGACCCTGCCACCATTTTGTTCATGGTGCCCTCAGCCCCAGTCGCAGAGAGCAGGAGGTGCTTCCTGAGCTTCTTCCTGGGACTTTTTCCTTCCCGGACTACGATTTGTAAATTTTTTTTTTTTTAAATCAAAACTTTTCCTTCTTTGCACAAATTGCTGTCTTGCTCAATTTATGCTAAGAAGTAACAGTAAGAGGGGCAGCTTCAGCCCATTATTAGCTGCCTCAGCTTTGCTTTTCCAGCCTTTTCTCTCCTACAGAAACAGGCATTGCTCAGTTTTCAAAGCTTTTCATAGTATAGTTTACCCTGACATCTCACATTCAAGAGGAGCTGATTCCTGCCTACATTCCTTGAGGAAAACAAAGCAAGCAGAAAGATTCTAAGAGAAAACCTTCTGTGATTATTAGATTAACTAAAGGGTATTTTCATATGCATGAAAAGATCGTGGTGACAAAGGCACTGCATGAGTTTGGAGTGGTTCTGGGCATGCTGGTAGCAAAGTCCTGTTCCTGAGGGTGCTGCAGGGGCATGGAGAGCATCAGGGATCCAGGGGTACAATGAGAGACATGACAGGGATGGATGGCAGCAGTGTCATTTCCTCATGGTGGCCTTGGCACTCAAAAATGGGTCAGGGAAGCATCTGATTCATCAGAGGGACATCCAGCATCACTGTAGATCCCAGTATTCCCCAGACAGCTGCTAGCCCATTAGGGGACACTGAGGATGTGTGGAACAGGCAGATGAGGGGCACAAAGTGAAGGGGGCACCCCAAAGAGTGAGGGGTGGAACCCAAAATCACAAGGTGGACACCCCAAAAGAGAAGGTGGGCACCCCAAAAAGGAGGCAAGAGAATCCTAAGAAAGAGGGTGGGGGGCACTGAAACAGAGGGTGGACATGCCCACTCCCAAAAATGGAGGTGAGGGATCCTAAAATGAAGGGAGGATTCCTAAAATAGGAGGACACCCTGAAAGCTCTTTTGCACTTATCCACACTTGTTCTCTCTTTCCTTTTAGAACTATTTTTACTCTTTGGAGTACACAAATGGTGTAATTTATATAAGTGCAGTGGTTTTATAGAGATCTGGAGAGTTTGAGGATCTTTGCGGGGGGGGGGGGGGGGGGGGTGGGTTCTGTTCTTCCTGAGCTTCTCCTTTAGAAAATAATTTGCTGCGTTTTGGTATGAAAGTGCCTTATTTGCTTATTTCTGGAAGATGGTTGTTGTTAATTATCAAGTAATTATTGAAAATAAATGTGTTTGTACTCCAAAAACAGCCGCTGGAGTGGAAAACCAACCTTCTCCAGCAGGTCTAGGGGAGAAGGGCATCTGTGGGGTGACAGTGGATTTTGAGGGATGCCAAATTTCTCCTTTTGACATTAAGAGGGGGGGTCCAAATGTTACCAGCCCAAACCAGTTCCATGGACTGGTAATGGGTGTCTCTGCTCTAGCATGCACACAGGATTTTGGGGACTTCCTTTTGCAGTATGGTAGTATTGCTTCTTGTAGAGTGTGGGGTGTCACAGAAGAGCAGAGTATTTGCTCTTGGGGCTGATTCAGCACCCCAAACACCCCCTTAGAAAATCACCTGCACTGGGGGGCTGATTTGGCACCCCTCAGACCCTAACAATCCCCCAAATTTAACTGCACTCTGAGACTTCATGAGCACCACAAAACCACCAATGTGTCCTCAAACACCCTTGAAGGAAGGGGATGAGTCAGCACCCCAAAAACCCCAGCACTGAACCAAGCCCCTCTGCCAGCATCTGATGGACAAGGGAGGTTTCTCTCCTGGTGTTGGTTTGGGTGTGGAACGTCCATCTCTACTCTACAGTTGGTTTTGCTGTCTTTAACTGTCTAATCATTTTGCTGTCTAATTACATCAATATTGTTTCAAAAAGGTCAACCTGGAATTGTACTTGGATGGTGCAGTAAAAAGTTCCAGTTAAGGTCACTATATCTGACCGCAATGGTTACTGTAATCAATTGAAATAAATAATTTATAACTAGAGGGAGTCTAGAGGACAATAATAGACAAATGTGTCCTTACAAATAGAGTCTGTGAATCTGCTTGTAGGTAAAGCGAGAGACTTGGAGATAAGGAAATAATGAAAGAACCGATTACATCTGGAAATTTTATTAGTTGATATAGACCGCTGGTCAGTTAAGGTAATGCTAAAGTGCTGAACTTTGGGAGAGGAACTAAGATTTAATAGGTTTATGTATGTTTGCATCCAGGGTAGAATTAAAACTAAATCAATGATCATCAATCAATGAATCATTGATCGCGTGTTACATGGAGGGGGGTCTGTACTAAGGCAGGGGGAGGTATGTAGTACATGGATTGGGAAGTCTGTACCTTTCAAATACCACAGCCAGTGGGGAAAGAAAGAGGGTCTAACACTGCAAGGAAATCAGGGTAATAGAGGCACTTGTACTGATTTTAATAACCCGACCGTAACAAGAGTGTGCCAGCCTTGGTCCTATGGGGCAGGGTGGTATCCACTGTGAATGACACCTGTATGATCTTGCAGACATAAACCACCGTGCCTGCCCCAGGCTGCTGCTGCTCAGCGGCAGCTCGCGGGGAGCATCCCGCTCTTTGCTGCTTCCCTGGGCCCCCGGACGCAGTCCGAGCTGCCCGGCAGAGGGGCGGCATCGCGGCGCACCTCCAGGGGCTGGAGGGATTGAGCCACGGCAGCGGAGCCCGCATCGGCTCCGTGTCTGCAGAGCCCCCGGCTGCCCCAGCCCTCGCTCCGCACTCGGGCGAAGGTCGGAGCCGGCCTCTCCTCGGCCCGGCCCGGCCCGGCCGCGCCCGGCACCGCCGCCCGCCGCGGGGCCGCGTCCGCTCCGGGCGCTGCAGCTCCTTCCAGCCGGGGCTCCGCAGCGGCACGGGGGATTCCCCGCAGACCTGCAGCACGGCAGCGGCTGCGGACCGCCAGGCGCCCGGGGAAGGAGACCTCCGGGCTTTGTTCCGCGGAGATCCTGCCGGATCCCCGGCCGGGAGTGCTCCCACCGGAGCGCCTGGGGGTCCCCTGGGGACAGGCTCCGAGGTGGAAGCCCTGACCTCCGACACCGCTGGGGACAGCTGGGAAGCCTTTGGGGACAGCCGTGTTCGGCCTCTGTGGCCGGGGCTGCTGCCAAGCCCTACTGGAGCAGGCTGGGCAGGTGTTGGGAATGGCCGTGCCACATCTCTGCCGCTGTTCGTGCTGGTTCTGCAGGGACCCTTCCCACGGGCTGGGCTGGGGCTGTGCCTTCACAAAAATACAAGAATTCCTAGGGCTTGCTGCAACTCTCACTTAGTCTCTGGGATTTAACTATGTTTTGGGATGGAAAGATGTGCTGGTTTGAAACTAAACCAGCGGGAGAAACGAACCCCACTGAACTACTTTACGAAAGATTTCAGGTCAGAGATAGAATTTACTGGAGAGATTACTACAAATGCAATGATACAGAGGAAACTGGTTTAGATCCACGAAGTCAGATGACAGCCTGGCATGCTGCTGGTCAGTGTGACAGCTGCAGGCCCATCAGGTGGTGTTCGTAGTCCTTGTTCAAGTGATGGTCACATTCTGGTTGAAAGTGGTGGTCAGTGGAAGGTCCAGATCCCTCGAGGGAGGTGTTCTCCCAAATCCCCAAGTGCAAAGATTATATACACTTAGGTTCAGGTGCTCATACCTCCTCCAGGGCTGTGAGAGTTTCACAGTGGAATGATACAATACTCTTGAGTCATGGGATATTTTGGAAATCCTTGGTCTAAGTCACTGCAACTGCCCATTCTGCTGGTCATGTTGCCTGGAATCAGAAGACGAAGTTTTCAAAACAATACTGACGTAGTAATATAAAAAGCACTTTTAAAGTGAAAGCTTTCAAGGTGAACAAAATATAGGAATGTACATGTGTAGTACAGAATTTCTACAATTTTAAAAAGGTTGAATAATTAGTGTATCTAGCTGGTACATCCAGTAAGAGACCAGCTGCCCCAGCAGCAACCCACCCATGCATCTGTCTATATTAAATAAAAATATATCAAGTTTTTGGCATTAGCATTTAATCTTGTTTGGTTTTAATCTCGTTTTTTGGGGATATTTTGAACCTTCAAAGTTATTTCTGGTTTATACATAGAGATTTTAATTTTCTTTGCACTTCTGGGTTTAAACTGGATTGTAACACCCCTCCCATGGTCTGATTGTGTGGGAGATTGCTGGAGAGCCTCACCCTGTCAGCAGGAGTAGCCCAGAGCCTGGTGGCAGAGGCTGTCCTCACCCCAGCAGTGCCTGGAGGAATCTCCCCAGAAACACAGCCCTTGGATGTCCAGCATCAGAGCCTTTCTCTGTGCGTGTGCTGTTACTGTGCAGCCCTCCTGCTGCTTTCCCACTCGACATTAAATCGAGTTAAATCACATTTATAGCCCAAGTTTCAGAAATAAAGGTACACGGTGCTGAGGCGTTCTTATTTCAAAATTAAACCAGTCCCTCATGTGAGAAGTACCTCACTTTTCCATGCAACTGAGAGAGGACAAAGTCATCAAAGCAAAAAACACCTATTTCTAACAAGTCAGCTGACCCTGGTGTGTGACACTCCCTTGAGAAGAAAACAAATGCAGCCTCTGTCAAAATGTCAGTTTTTTATACCCTTTCCAGCCAGGGGCGGTCCCTGTCCCGATTCCTTGGATGTTCTCAGGAAGTTCCACTGTCTCCCGGCCACCTACCCTTCTGTCCCCTCCCCTCTCACCTTTTTTTGCTCTTGTCCTCCACCCTGCTTCTCTCCTGGCTCCCAGCAACACTCAACAAATGCAATGAGCAGATTAAGCAAACCATGTGTAAATCAGGTAACAGCAATTACAAAACAGAATTAACAGTTTTCCTTCTTTTACTCCATAATCTTTTTAGGCTGAAGCAAAATGTTTCATCCCTCACACTCAAAACCACCAACACCTTTCAGGCCTCTGTACTTGGCATCTTTTTACTGCACTTCTTGGACCACCAGCTAAAACTGAATGTCCTCCCAAAATACCTGAATGAAATTGGTGCATGTAAATATAAATATAGCTATATACTTATACAGAAAGAAAAAAAAATTAAATGGATTTGACTACCTGTCCCGTAAAAAAACCCAACCCTAAAAATATCTGTTTTCACCACAAGGGGTGTCTCTGTAACTGTAAAGTAAAATCAAAGTGCCACAATTCTGATCTAAAGAAGGACCAAAGGGAGGAACATGAGATTTCAGTGGCTTTTACAGTCCTTTTTATATTTTTCTTGTACATTTTCCCCTACTTTACCATCAAAACTAGCCACCTATCTCCTTCATTTCCTTGTTACCCAATTCAAGGGAAGAGTTCCATTTTCTATGCTTTTTAATTTACAATTTTCTCATTTTCTCTATTGGAAGCGAGTCTGTACTTTTGTTGGAGATTAGCTAAATACCATATTGGATACTCCTTACACTTTAGAGCATTCAGAATTAGATTATCATTTTACTGTATTTTCATTCAGATTTCCCCTGTTGCATATGAAAATAAATCTTTCTGGTTTTTTATGTTTTTCATTTCCCAAGATTCCACGTGCAGCTTCTTACTCTAAATACCAATGCTAGCTCATACCATGATATTTCAGTGATATTTTTATGGGAACTTGGAACTATTTAACAATTCCGTATCTGAAAAATATTGTTACCTTCAAGGAAGTTCTCTTTGATCATAAGAATTTGTATTCTTGTTTTCCTGTATTCTTATTGATAGTCGTCTTTCAAATGCAGTATGGTCATAAACATATTTTGTCTGTATTAGTCCATGATTCATCAGAAACTGAATTTGCAACATTAATAAAAAGAGGAGGCTTTGATTCACTCTATTTATAATTTATTTATGTTACATTCCATGCATATAGCCTCATAAATAATCTTTTATTGTTGCTCAGCACAAAGGCAATTGAATTCTAGATACTCTGAGCTGGTAAGGGAGTGGAAGAATCAAAGGTAGTAAAGTCAGTAAAGTCAGTAAATGGGTTCTCAGATCCAAAAGATTGATCTTCTTTGGCCTTTGACCCATTAAAAAAAAACCTATTTATGTCAGGCTAACCTAGTACAGTTTAGTGCAAAGCAGATAATAAACCAAAAATGAAAAATTACCTCCCAGACGATCTTTTAAAATTCCTTTCATTCAGGCTAAATGGAGTTGATAGATTTATGATTTTTTTTCAGTAATGCCTTCAGTAAGATATGTCTCTTTCAAACACTGAAGAAGCAAAGCTCAGAATTGGTAGAGAACAGAACAAATTAGTCTAAACCAAATCCTCTGTTAGCAAAGTCATGAAAGAAAAAAAAAGTCATTCTACATCTAGACAGCATTGCAAAAACTGATCCAGGTTAAGAACAGGTAAGCATCATTTGCCTGTCAGTTCAGTCTTCTGGACCACCAGCCATGCAAGTGTAATTTTAGTATAAAATTAATGTGATTAATTAAGTGTAGTTTTAGTTACATAATAAGACTGTATAACTTCTGTGTTTTGTCTTCATAGGCAAGACACGCAACTAATATCTGAAGTACTTTTTGAAAACATTTTCATAGAATATTCCAGTTCTGTGTAACTTCCATTAAAAGTTTAAAACTGAAAGCTGAAACTCTGAAAAGAAAATGTAATTTTTAATTTCAAAGTCACACTTTATTTCTAATGCACACATGTTAATTATTTAATTATCTTTGCACCTTTGAAATGCAGATTGTGTTGTAAAATGAAACAAAGCCTATTTGCTTGGTTAGTTTAGCTGGTTAAATTCCTTTTTCTTCCAGGGAAATGTTGTGAAAAATGGATTATTGAATCTAGAAAAGAGAAAGCTATAGAAATAATAGCATCAGAAGAGAGAAGGATAATCTTTTTCCCAATTTCCCATTGAAAAATAGCAGAAGGTATATGTTCAAGAAGGAAAACACAAGCTAGGTGTAGGGAGAAGAAAAATCTTAGATTACATGTTGGCATCAAGATTTAGCAGAGAAAATACATTATTTTCCAGAGTATGTAACTTAGGAACCTTGAGGTTTTCAAGAGTTTAGCCACATGTCAACACTGACTCAAACAGTTGAATGGACACTTCTATTTTTCCGTGTTTCAGTAAAAAAGTGGTGACAGGAATGCTAAATGCTTAGGTGAAAGGCAAATTTTATGGGCAACTGGGCTATCTCAGTGTAAACCTCATGGTTTTTATTTCCACATAGCTGAAATAATTTAGCTCAGCCGTGACTGGGTTCTCCAGGATGGAACTGTGATGCCTTGTCCCGTAACGACTGGGCCGGCTCCGCGCAGTGCCCGCTCCTCCCATTCCTTCCTGGCAGTAAAACTTGCCTTTGGAAAACATCTGTGGAACACAGGCAGGCTCGCTGATGACGTGGGCAGGGAATGCAGACGGTGTTTCTGCTCAAAGTGTGCTTTCAATATGTTTGGCACAAATTTCTGGTCTGATTTTTGGTAGAAGCGCCCTGGTGGGGACACAACTCTCAGAGCATTTGGGTTGGAAAGCCTCACCAGGAGAGACACCCAGGGAAGTTCCAGTCTGTTTAGAAATATTTGGGCACACCTGTTTGAGTGTTTTGATGTAAAGGATCTCAGATTTATCCAAGGTATGGAAAGGCAGGAATCACTGCTGGCCTCCCTTTTTTACTCTCAAAAGCTATGAGAATATGATGCAGCCATTTCAGCTTTTATCACACGTCGTGATCGGGTGGAAATGACACATAATGGTGCTTTCAGATTAATGGGCTGTATTGTTTTACCTTTTTATGCAGAGATGAATAATTAATCTTATTAATAAAATGTCCTGGAAGATCAATGGAGTTTAGGAAGCACATCCTGAGGTTTTTTTCATCAAGAAAATTATGATTATCTGTTTGTTTTCTGCTTTGTTTTCTAATTATGTTCAGTAACACTGACAATTCCTGAAAATAACATTGCTTATTGGTGTGAAAAAGTATAATATGTTAAATTCAATTAAGACTTTGGCTACCAACAGATATCAGCCATGGAAATGTTTGTCTTCTTTTGTAACTTTTCTGTCTTCATGAATTCCCAGTGCATCACTGCTATATAGAATGCTGATGGTCACATAACAATTTTTTTTTCTATTTTTCCTATCCTTTAAAATAGGAGGGGTGAGGAGAAGATCATGGACTGCTGAGATGTGCTTAGTAAAGACCTCAAAAACAATGGTTTGCATAGGGGCTTAAATCTCATATAAAATTATTCACCTCCTGAAGCAAGGAATTCCAAATCATCTGCACACTTTTAAAAAACATTCTGCTAAATGTTGTACCGTATGTCGGTGTCACCCATCACTGAGGGAACACAGCGATTCCTGGCATAGTGGTGACTATGAAATCATAGTGACAATTAAATCTTTGTTTCCTTTAACAGGATATAATAATTACTATAGCACGTAATTTATTATAAAAATGGTAGAGGACCTCTGCAAGCAAGGGTACTGTGAAGTCGAGACTGTTTTCCCACGTAAGTTTTTTTCTCATGCCAGATTGAAGACCTGATGAGAACAGAACTGATTCATGCTTTCTGCTTTTTTTCCTTCCTTCACGTTATAAACGGAATGGTTCAGGTTTGGAAAGGTTTCCCGGCTGCTCCTGGGAAGGAAGCATCGAAGATCAAGAAAGAAGTCTTAAGAAGGGTCAAGATTTTGCAGGCAATTGAAGGATAGAAAACACTTTATATAACCAGAATAGTAGGGTTTGTTTTTTTCCCTCTTCCCTATTAATCTATCTAGAAACAAGCTGGGAGCTGACATTAATCTGAGTTTGCTCAGAATACATATATCTGTCTATTGACAGAGATCAGCCTTGAAAAAAGTCTCCAACAGGAACAGGAGGAAAAGGTTAACAGTAAAACCTGCTGAAGTATATTCTTCATTGTCTTTGAATGATCTTTATTCCTATGGATTTGAGGCTACCAGATCCAGATTTATTACCATGAAGGAAAGAGAGAACCATTACCCAAGCTGTCCTGATTGCTGTTATGTGAACACAGGGAGGTTTCCTTCAAGAGAGGATGATGCCTTCCAGTGTATCACCCTGTGGGAATCCGAAAATCCCCTTGTCCTGGCTCTCATTTAGTATCATTTTAATATTTCTCAGTGTTGCACACCATATTTTATTCATCTTGGCTAGATGTGATGATGAGCTTGGAGAGCATTTCTTCTTTTAATTAGGTCTTATCATAGCTCATCTACATCAGTAGGCTTCAAAATTAGAAATGTTTGTTTTGCTTGTTTTCTGTGAGCTTGAAGCAACCTAATTAAAACTCAGAAAACAGCAAAATGCTCAGACCCACAGGACAAAGAGTGGAAAGAGTTAATTTCTTTAATTTAATTTACCATGTAATTCTTTATCTAAATCTAACCAAATAAGATTTCTCAGCTGTGTGGTGTAATTTTAACTACTCATAAAAATTGCCAAATGCTGACACTGTTTTCTGCTTGGTCCTTGCTCTCTCTGCCTGGGGTTGGGCATGGTTTTGCAATGCCAAGTCTTGTGCAGGTGTCTCAGGAATTAAGCTTGCAGAATGGCATTCAGGTGTCTTGTTTGGAGCTGAAAATAATTTAATGGAAGTTTTGCCAGAAGATGATTGATTTCTTGGGTTTTTCACTCATATGTGCGCCCTGGTAGGAATAGTGTATTATATGTACTAAAAAAAAAATTTTAGTTTCTTGCTCAAATATGGACTATCACAATAAACTTATTGTGACAGTCAATATTTGAGCAAGAAACTAGAATTTTTTTAAATACATGTAATAAGCCTTAATGTGTAGTCTAGAATAGTCTTAGTTAGCATATTTCTTTTCTCCAAAATCTCTCTGCTGAAGTGAATTGTATTGATTTAATTTTTTCTTAAATCTAATCTATGTTAAAACTCTTTTTGTTTGTTTTTTTAACTAAAAGTATTCTGACCTACATACTGTCCTTTCACTTTCCTTTGTGTTTGTTTTTTTTTCAGGAAGTCTTAGCAGTGGACTCTTGTAATTGAGGTTTCATTGCCCTTCATCCAGTTCTTCACCCAATGCACCATTTATCTGCTCACCCCACTTACATTTCTGGCAAGAAGTAAGGAGAACATTTTGTTGCTCTGTAACTCATGAAAAATGCACATCTTCAGAAATATTTGTTATATTGGTGCTTCCCAGCAATCACCTTTCTTGAATTCAAGTTATAAGTACTTTTGAGAAGGAAGGAATGTTCAAAGGACACTGATTTCTTACTCAGCATGCTAAGAGTAATTAATTTTCCAACCTCTGTTTTGACTCAGGAAGTGCATTATAGTCTACAGCATTATACTCTTTGTCAGGTTCTTATTCTATGTCTCATAGCTGGTTTTAAAAATGCCTTAATATGGAATTAATGTGGGTAAAGTCATCACAGAGCTCTACAAGACAGGCTCTAAACCAGGGATATCTTATTTTTGTTGTATTTCCTATAGCAGTTTTTTTCTTTCGCCCCTGCTTTGGTAGCCTAGCATATAGAATTACAAATACAGCAAGTGAAAAAAGTGGCTGAAACTGATAAGACCTGTGACAACTTCCATCAGCCACAAAAACATTTGTTTTTTGTGATTTCCTCATTATTACTATTTTTTAGGTGGCCATGAACAGAAGATAATTAATAACTGATAGCCCATTAACAAAAGCTATCTCCTGCATGGCTGAGAAAATTCCATCATCCATGGGGAGATGCTGTGCCCAGGGGAGGAGCCGAGCATTCCTACCTGGATCCAATCTGACCTGGGAACAGCACAGCAGCCTTTGCCCCCTGCATTCCCAGAGGAGCAGCTTTCTTCCCCCTGCATTCCCAGAGGAGCAGCTTTCTTCCTGCCCCACCTCTGGCAGATGGCAATAGAATGCACACCCCAGCCTCATCTTGTATTTATAAGCTACGTGAGCCACCACGTGTGCAGTGCCAACCTATTATCTCAGCTGTTTTTATTTTGTTTTTGCCCTGCACCAGCAAAGCAAGCCATCAGAAATGGAAAGATGCCCATGGACACTGCCTAGACCTTCACCATAACAAAAGGAAACAGGACCTTTATTAGCTTTGCAGTACATCTCCTCCAAATGATACATATGTTTAATTACAGTCCATTTTGCTGGCTAAATCTCTTTTCAGTAATAATCTCACAACACTTGCTTGGCCCGCTTTCTTTTTTTAAAAATCTCCAACAGCAGAAATGCTCTTTATCCCTCACCACCATGACAAATGCTGGCAAAAATCAAATGCTGGGAAAAAGATTGAAATCTTTTTTTGTGTGTGAAATTTTATCAAGTTGAATATATAGTAACAAATATATATAATTTAACCAAATTTCTCAAATATGTGGTTACTTAAAGCTTTCAATCACTCCTACTGCTGGCATTAGCCAAACCCAAAACTCAGCT
>QUSF01000219.1:62886-156928 GCA_003676055.1 Chloebia gouldiae | reverse complement strand
GATGTCTAGCACAACTGTAAAGTCTGTTGAATTTCTGAAAATATTGTAGACTATTTTAGATGGTCCTTGGACAGAACTTGTGTGCCCTGAACAGAGCTGCTGTGTAACATTTTAGAATTTAATTAGTTTTAACTATAGAATCCAATTACCCCAAAGTCTTGACTTCCCCATATACTAAGCAGAAGAAAAAAAGCTGCAAAAAGTGTGATTATGTTTCTAAAAAATATTTCCCAGGTACCTACTAGGGCATATAAACTGAAGAACTAAAGAAACCAAAGCATTTACTGAAGTAATTCAATTCTAGACACTCCCCCCCCCCAAAAAAAAAAACTAACAAACCAACCAAAAAAAAAAAACTAACCAAAAAAAACAAACCCTGAAAACAAAAGAAAACAAAACAAAACCACAAAAAAAAAAAACCTAAACAACCAACCAAAAAAACCACCCTCAAAATCCAGCAATATGGTAAATTAATCTTCAAGAATTAAATTGGCTTCATATTTGAGGGGATTTTTTTTTGTGTTTAATGGTAGCTAATAATTTTTTCTGCAAGCCCAGCTAGCTTATTCGCCCAATATGTTGACCAATTAATTGGCACTTTTTGTCCAAATATGGGAAAATTGCAATGAAAGATCTTGAGGGTTGATTAATTATTTTGGGTGTGGATTTGTTTGCCTTGGGTAGCTTAGGTAAATACAGTGATATTATTACAGCAGCAGGTATAGATATAGATAATGACAGCATATAAAACAGTAATAATAGATATAATAATAGAATTTACACATTACCACATGAATTGAAGATGGGAGATCAGGAACTTCTGCTCTCCTAAACTAAAATAACAACAGGGACACTTAATGTGATAATAAAGAAATTTACAACACTGTTTCACACAGGAGGCTCTGACAAAACATCGCAGGTCCACAAAATTTCTTCAGAATATTTACCAAAGTTTTTGTTCTCTTGAGATGAATTTAGTGGAAGTCATGTTATGTATTTTGCCGCTGTTTGAGCCAGTGTTTCTTAGAGGTCAGGAGGAATTCTTCTATGATTAGCAGATTGTTCCCATTGTCATGAAAACAATCACTTTTGGAGACACAGTACCAGACTGGATTTTCTTGGGTTTGGTCCAGATGGGAAATCCCAATATTTCCCCATTAGACACACAACTGAAATGCTGAACAAGTGCCTTGTCACATTGCTGGAGAAGTGAGATTTACAGAGTAGAGACTATGCACAGAAATAAAGAAACTAAAATGTTCTACAGCCTGCCTGCTGCAGCAGTTTAATTTAAGAAAGAAGCTTTTATTCAAGCAGGGTAGCAGCCAGATTTATAGGTGGTATGAACTATTCTCAGCCAAGATTAGAGACATTCAAAGTTCATGGGGACAATCCCCTACAGCTTCTTCTTATGCAAAAGTGCAATTGACTTGAAAAAGTGTGGTTTTGGCAGGGAAAATAACTTTTGTTCAGAGTTTATGTTTAGTAATAAAGAAGAAATAGCTTTAGGCAGATCATATGGCAAGAAAAAAAGCCCCCAAACAAAATGTGTTACAATGCTAAAAAATTGTTTTAAAATATACAATACCTCAGTTAACACCCAGGAGTTGTATAAGAACTTTATTGAAAAAGTACAGAAAGTCAAATAATGGTAGGAATCTTGAGGAAAGAAACAGCTTTCTGGTACTGTCAATTCTTCAACAGCTGAGTGATCCAGATGGTGATTCTCAACTTTTGGATTTTGTTACCAGTCCAGTTCCATACTTGAAAAAAAACCAAACAACTTTATGTCTCTCTGCTCACCTCTGCCCTGAATATATTATACTTTTTTTGGCTGTTTTGCATGGGAATGAGTGAAATCTAATTCTCAGAATGATTAAAAAGTGTTTTGAGGTGTTTAGAAGTCACAATTAGATTTGAAAGGGTCCTTTAATTTCCATGGGTTTTGTTACCTAGAGGTGGAGTTTCAGAGTCAGGGGCATCTAAACTGGTCATACAGTACCAGAAGAAGTGAAAGAGAACAGTTGAAGGGCTCTTGTAGATTGGCAATAGGTAAATCAGCTCTCATTTTGCCCACACCCACCCACCCCAATTTCTGGCAAAAGCACGAAATGGAGAGCTGGCTTTAGAAGAGCTGGCTTTGTTTTGTCTCAACAAACCTTAATAACTGTAAACTGTACATCTGAAAAACTCCTGTGCTGCTTCTCTGTATCCCATTTTGACATTGTGTGCAGGATTCCAATATCAGATAAGAGGATATGTTTGAGTCCAGCAACAATAATACATGGAATCTTGCATTCAGAGTCAAATTGGGTACTGCAACAAGTAATGTGGGCATTTGTGTTTTCCTTTTCTTCCCCCATCTTTATTTTTTTTTTTTGTTGAAAATCCCTCTTTGAAAGCATTTTAGCTTTTTCCTTCCCTTCAGTTCATTTTCTTCCTTCATAAGTATAATTTGGATTTGCTTCTGCTCTTCCAAGCTATTGTCCTGGTTCCTTGTGATAAGGCTGGTATCAACCTCACCATGTCTCCAAGAGCCTGCCAGGAGAGGAGGTGGTGGTTGTCAAAGCAAAACTAAACTCTGCAGATGACTGGGCCTCCTGATGCCTTGCTGAGTTGAAAGCAGTGCCATTTATCCTTTCACCCTTTGATAATCACTTCCTAATTTTCTTTGCTAATGCATTAAAACCGATGGAATTATCAGGAACTGTGCAGGAAAGGCCTGTGTGATAATTTATTTTTATGTAAATATGCATACACAGACACACAAACACATGCTGCCCCCTTTGTTTGCAGCACCAGGCTGAGCCTATGAGCAGAAGGCATATCTCAAGTGTTTCCCAAACTCCATGGCTGCATTGTTTCTGAACAGCATGTTTCATTTAATTAAGACACAAATGATGTTGTGCCAAAGCTATTATGACTGCTGCATATATCACAATTAAATAAAGTCCACAGAAGCAAGGACTGCAAAGCCACATTTCCAGGCATAGTCATATATTCCTTTATCTGTAGACAGTTTACTGTTCACAGACGTACCAGCACACAGGGTGCTCCTCAGGCAAGCTTTCTGCACATTCCTGCCCCTTTTTCCTCCCAAAATGCCACATATATCTGACCCCAGCTTCCCCCCTGCCTCCCCAGCTTCAATGTATTTTGCTCGGTGGACAAAAATGACATGTGGCATAAAGTTCCCAGTTGGGAAAGTCTGGAAAATGAGAGAGAAAAGAGAGACACAAACACAAAACGTTGTTGAAGTTGAGAGAACAAATAAATCAGTCTGAGGAAGTGCCTTTGGACAAGCCACTGAGCGTGGTGTTGCAGCAGCCTGGTGTGTTACCATCTGGGAGAGTTCAAACAGGCTGTAAATCCCAGGCCCTCCAGGCTGTGGGAAGCTGGCTTAGAGAATTTCTTATTTTCTTTCTTGGGAGGTAAAGTAGAGACTGGCTAGCTGATGCTGTAAGCATTCCCTGCTGGCTGATCAACATCAGACAGAAGAATTTTCTTAACTTCCAGCCAAAGCTAAGGGCAGATGGTTTACAAGAGAGAGAAAGAGTTTGCTGAAATAAAGGACAGAGCTGACAGAAAAAGATCATGCTAGTTTGGAGAGGACAATGCCCAAGGGCAGAAGGACAGGATTTTAATTTTCTAGATTGTGTTACACTGACCACTGGAAGTCCTCAGACTAGATTTCAGAGGAACTTCATCATTTCAGTGAGTTAGGCACACTGAAAACCTTCCTGTAGGTTCTGCTCTGCCTAAAAGATCCAACTGAGCCATTCCAGGAAAGAGCCGGGCATAAAGATGAAATTAATGAAGAACCTTAGGCAGTCTTGGAGGGCACTCAGGATGATTGTTTCTGGTGACTGAAAAGGCAGAGTAGATCCATGCTCGTGTATTCAGGTGAAAACCACCTAGGAACACCTGTCAGAAAGTACCAAGCATAGGAATGTACCTAAACTCCTACAAACCTTTAATTTTATTCCCTTCTCAGAATGCAGAATAGAGCACTATTTGGCACTAGGTCACTGAGTACATTGGGATATACTTTATAGGGTAACTAGAGGCCAGTGGAGCTGGAGAGCTCTCATGCAGCTGCTCCTGCTCAGAGTATTTAGAATTGGGGGATGCTGGCTGCGGACTTTCTGTACCAGAGTCAGTGAAAGCCCTGTTCTCCAGAGGTAGCCTTAACCACCAAGCTCCAGGAAGGCTTGTGCAAGGCTTACCTTCCCTGTGAAGTCTGGCCATTGTCTGTATTCCATTCAGGAATTCAGGAGTCCTCAAGCTGGGAACGGAGCAAACACAAGACCATCTGCATCTCTGTCAGGCTGGGGCTCTGATCTGCAAAGGATGCCTTTGGATGCCCTTCCCAATGTATTGATAGCCTTGGAGAGTGGGTACTCAGCTCCTGAAATGAGAAAGAGCCAGAGCACAAGTGGAAGTCTAACCTTGGCTGTAGGAAATGCTGATATTAAAAATGGAAGCACTCTGTTCTTGCAGGCAGCTGTCAGGCCTGGTGGTTAAAGGCAAAAGGGACCTCTGAACTGCATTTGGATTTGGATGCCAATAACCACTAAAAAGTCTCCTTTTAGTTCTACATCTCATTCAATGTATTTCCTGAATTCTCTTAATTTCTGTATTTTGTATCTCATTTAAGTTCTTCCAGTTCTCATCAGAAATCTGCACCTGGATTCTGAAGCTGTTGTAGTCCCATGACCCAGCCCTCATTTTCTTTCCTCTGTTACCTCCAGCTTTTCACTGGGATAGGAAAATTAACCTCACATGTAGATAAAGGTTTCTGGAAAGTCAGTGTCTAGTTTCTCCCATGGCTGTCAAATCTAGGAATGTAGCCATCATCTGTTAAAGATGAAACACTTTTCTCCACAGGAGAGAAAATCAAGCAGTGTGGTGTGAGGCGGAGTCCTTCCCAATCCACCAGAGATCCTCACCCAGGTCTAGCTTTCATTTGAGTGCTTTTTTCTACCCACTCATTTCCCACTGTGTGAACTCCATGCCAGGAGGATCTGAGGAAAAGCAGAGAGATCAGAAGGGGCTCTGACAGGGAGGGATGAGGCTGGATGTGTGTGACAGCTTTATGCAACTGGGCATTAGTCACTCTGAGACCACAAAAACCAGTACAGCACCAGTAGATGGTTTTGGTCAAAAGAACAAATAAAGGGGAGGATGTGAACAGAAAGAAAACATTTTCTGCGACGTCCAGATTTGCAGCAAATTTTTCTATTCCCTTGTATTAAAATGCAAGCACATTTTAACATTTCCAGTGTGCCTCACTGGAAACAATGGGTTTTTGGGGAGGACGTGGCACCCAGTGAAGTACCAGCAATGCAAAAGGAGAATGGATATGACGAGCCACAGTGGCCCATCTGGCAGTTTGAGGAAAAGGATTTTTCTGAGAGGCTTAGGCTGCTTGCAGGGAAGCACTGAAATAAAATCAGATTTTAAATAAACATCCCAGGATCCCCTACTCTGTTTACACAGCACTGTAGAGGACTGCACATTGCTGACCCAGTGCTATGCTTTTGCTTCTGTGTTTTTATCAGTGGCTTTCAGATAAAAGCAGCTTGTGGAAACTAAATAAAATTGCTATGAGTATTTCTGGCAAGGGTAGTTTGTTGTCAGCAGCATAATTTAGTGCTAATACAGAAATTATGTTTTCAGTCACAAAAACCGAACAGACCTGTAATCTCATTAGGAAAAAGAGGGATTGCTGTAGTGACCACTGCACTGAGGGCTTTTGCAGTCCAGGGTGACTTGTTAGATCAAATCACCTGAACAATGTCCAGCACCATCCACAACAGTTTAAGTATTTAATCTGAGATGTGAGCAGGATTTTTGTGCTAGCCTAAAACTGAGATCACAGAATCCCAGAATGGTTGGAAGACACCACATTGGGTCATCTGGTCCAACCTCATGGCCCAAGCAAGGTCATCCCAGAGCACATGGCACTGGATTGTGTCTAGATTGAATATCCCCAGGGAGGGAGATCCTCAGAATTCCTCCTTATGTTATAAACACAGCTAAATCCAGCAAAGATTTCTGTTTGTCTGATCCTGACAGACCTTTAAACATATAATGCTTTATTTCTAGGTGCATCTTGCTGAATTTCTCTCATGACAGCACTGAGCAGGTCCCTTTTAAAGGGCCTCCAGGATCCACACATTAGGCATTGCTGCACTTAAGGCTGTGGGAGATGTTTTGTAGGGCTGAGTTTGGCATCTGTGAAATCCTGGTAGATTTTATTCATCACAAACAAAACTGGGTACTCTGCCTCAGGTTATTGCTCAGAAGGTCTAACCTTTACTAAGCACACTGAATTTCTTCTCTCTGTGAGACAGATGGAGGATACTCTTGTTCATTTAATCAGGCAGGGATTTTGGAGGCCAGACATCCCAGACAAACCAAACCAGAACAACAGAGCAGCAGCCATTGATAGGCAGGGAGTGGAAATCTCTTGTTAAAAAACACAGCATTGGCAGGGTATAAATCCTGTTCAGGTTCTGTTCTCCCAGCTGCAGATGATCCTGGGAGCAGGAGCTGGTCCTTGGACCACAGAGGGGCAGAAACCATCCTTGTCTGCATGGACTTGAAGTTCTGGATTGTTGTGCTGCTCTGTGCTTCCTGAAAGCAGAGATCAGCTCTAGATGTAAAAGTGCCTGCTTCCTCATGCTGAAACAAATGAGTTCTCTGTGCTGTGAGAATGAGAAGGCTAGGGCTGAGGAAATTGAATTAGAGGGGCAGGTAGCAGAGCAGAAAGGGTGCACAGATCAAATCAGCACAGCTACAGCGAACTCATGGTTAGGCCCAGGCTGCTCACTGCCCGGCTGCCCAAACCTCCTGTGTTGTGGTGTGTTTTAAGTTTCCCCCTATTATGGTTTCTCCCCCTATAGGGGTCCTATGGTCGGTCCCTCCTTCCCCTCCTCCCCCTCCTACCTGTCAATCACCCTGCTTATGTAACCCTCAATGGTCACCCCTCACCCCAGGGCCTGTCTGTCACTCTGAGGCCCCACCCCTCCATCCAGAAGCTTCCACCAGAGGCCTCGGGTGATAGGCTGGTCCCTGGGGGCTCCTCCCTCCTCCTCTCCCTATTGGATGTTCCCCATGATTGGCACCCCGGCTACCACTCCCTCCCTGTACCCCGTTGGTCCATTGTTGTTCCCTCCCCCGGTTACCGCCCCAGTATAAAAAGGCGCGCACACCAGTGCCGCCCGCCTTTTGGGGCAGACTCCCCTTCGGCGCTGTTGTACCCCACGTGGAGCTACAATAAACCCGGACTGCAGTCTGCCTCAATTGGACGACTCCTCTCGTCTGTTCTAGCCGTGTTGTGCTTCCCCCACTGGCTCTGGCGGGTTTTCGACCCACGAGCCACGACTCTCGCCTACGCTGGGCCATGGAGCGTGGCCTGAGCTGCCAGCCGCTGCCCAGGCGCTGGGCTAGCCGTTCCATCAGGGGGTACCGCGACACTCCTGCCCTCTCCTGGGCTCTGCAGGATTCCTAAACAAGTCTGAGTTTGATACAGAAATATGCCAAAGCTTTGGGGAAATTCCCTGGCTCAGAAATTTGACATGGGATATAGAAGTTGTGCCCCAATGTCACATTCATCCGACGAGGCCGAGCTCCCATCCAGTCTTGGCTGCAGGGAGAGCTGATTTATCCCAGTTCCTGTGTCCCACCTGAGAGCCTCTTTTCCCCAGTAAGCTTCATTGTGCCTTTATAACACTTCTCTAAGTGCAGGTGAGATAGTGAACATGTCCTTGTCTCATTTGCTGCTCTAATCACTGATAATCAATTGAAATGGTGGTGGGACTCTTGTGGCTTGGACTTTGTTGATCCTAGTTGGTCCCTTCCAACTCAGAATATTCTGTGGTTGCTTGGGAGGCATTTAAAAACTCCCTCCACTCATAAAATAACTGCTTTATTGCATGTCCTGATATTAAAGAAATTAAGTGAATGTCTATTTTACCCTGCTATCAACGTTCATAAAGCTTGTTATGGGCAAAAAGAGAATACACCACCGACATAAACAAAGTAGTTGTTATTATGAATAATAACAATAAAATCTTTATTGTCTTAATGGTAATTCTAAAAGATTTTCATGAGCCCAGGTTAAATCATTACAGAAAAATAAAAGAAAATAAAGGATATGATTATGTAAAAAGCTAGTTACACAAAGCAGTGGTATTGCTTCAATAGGATGAGCTTTACTTTTTCTTCTTGCCATTCTGATTATTTTGATTCACCTTGGAGGAGCAATTTTTTTACATTTTCCAATATTCAGCCTCTGCCATGCCTCGTACCCATGCCACGACTTTCCCTCTGTCACCACTGTTCTCCTTCCATGTCTGCACTGCTCTGCACTGTTCCATACAGTCATAAATTCCTACACTTCACTGGAGTAATAAATACCTGATTCTCCACAAAATAACTCCCTCTTACTGCCACCTTGCCCAGAATCTATGGTTGTACTGTATAAAGATTGGCAAAAGTAAGACAGATTGGCCACGGCCAACTGGCCACTAGGAAAAAAAAAAATCACTGTTAGGGCTAAAACAAGTTAAAACAAAGCTCCAGGCAGGTCATGATGAAATGGAACAAAGGAAACCTGACATGCCTCAGTTGTGTGGCCTCCCAAGAGCAGAACAAGGTCTGGTGGCTACTGCTGTTGATGACAACACAACATTTCCTGGCCTACAGGCCTGCAATAAATATAATTTCAGAAAGGGACAGTGCTGTCAATAGGAATGGCTAAGTTTCAGAAGGTTCTGAAGCTTGTAATAAATCTTTTAACATTAGAGCTTTTTTTCCTCATTGCAAGCTGCAAGGGTTGTCTGTTAGCACAGCCGGTAAATAATTCCATTTTTCACTATTAACTTGGAAGTATTTATAGCCTGTGATCATGTATCTCATGTGGATGTGCTCTGTTTATACAGTAAATAAATTTAAAGCCCTTAATCTCTGTTCAGACAATTTGTTTGTGTCATTTTTCTTTCCCTTGTTTCATATAATTTGGGTGTTTGTTGTGAAAAGCACAAAACTGCCGTCATTTTTAGTTTTGCTTTTTTCAACAGCTTTATAACCTCAGGAATATTTATAATTTAGCTGCTTGCTAAGAGGAAACCACTGATATGAACAGATTGACAGCAGCCTTCTCACTGCCCCTGCGTTTAGGTAATAACCTTACTGTATCTTTCCTTTCTGCTGCACTGACACCTCCATGTATCAGGATTTGATGCCCATTTCAGTTATTTCTTCTGTTATAATGTGCTGTTCTGTTTCAGCATCATTTCCACTGCACCCTTGTGTCCTTCCTCATTGCTCTCCCTGCTTCACAAGGCAGGAGCTGGCAGACGGTGATGGGCAAAGCTGTTTTAGCTCCTCAACACTTCACTGCTCCCAGTTTTCTGTATGCCTGACAGAGAGTTGAGATCTCTCATCTCTCAGGCTGCCCTGGAACTTTATTATAACAAAACAAAAACAAAAAAAAAGAAAAAAAAAAGGGAAAAAAGGGGTTTTTTTTATGGCATGGGTGAAGAAGTGCTCTACAAGGTGTTGTCGACACACTCATCAATTCTGACCCGTTTGAGATCAAACTTGATTGGAAAAGCTTTTCCATAAATGCTTTCTGAAAAGGCTGTGTTTTTTAGTCAGTTAGTGGATTTCTTTATATTTTTAAAAGCTCATTTTTCCCTCTGGTGTAAGCAGCATCTGAATGAATTTAAAATTGTACATCCCCATCAAATCATTAAGCTAATTAAAGCAGGCATTGGAGTTTTAAGCAGTCTAACTGTTTGTGGTGGTGCTAATGACAGCACATTAACTGGGTCCTGAGATGACATGAGACCATTTTCTGTGTTTATTTTATGTCACTTTGCTACCCTACAAAGTGCTGATCCTGTGGTCTGCTCAGGATGGGTAGCCTACGTACTTATCACTACAGGATTTACACAAATTACAGGAATTCTGTCAAAATCCTCAATTAATACCTGTTAAATTTGCATTAATTGACTTAATCTGTATTGAAAATGCACATGGGCACTAAATTTTGTCACTGCTTTGAGCAGAAAATGTGGATTCAGAGATTGCAATATGCCTCGACATATAAGTAGTGAAGACATCATATCTGACCAGCTGAATTCCCCTTTTCCCTTATGATATTGATAATTGTTGAATAGGTAAGCAAATTATTGCAAAAATACTGTGGCCTCCAGGTTTCCTGCATGGTAAGCCCTGATCCTACAGTTACCTTGATGAAGGTGGGCCCTCAAACTCAGCATATCCACTGGATAAAAATGAGGGGCATAACAGAGGAAAGAAAGTGGAAAACCTGCATGTTTTCCCTTAGAACAAAAGTTTAAGAATTTATTTATTTTCTCTGGAGCTGTATAATGAAATAATATTAATATTAATAATATTATTATTAATAATAATAATAATAATTAATAATAATAATATAAAGGTGTCATTAGACATTTTTAGTGGTTGCTTGAAAGTACAGCATAGTTGTTACACACAGGGCTCAGATTTGGGGAGAGACATCACAGTGCATTCCAAAGACTGGAAATCAAAATTTGCAGACATAAAAGGGGTCATAGACTGGCATGACTCCTGTTCAGTTCAGCAGAACTTTGACAGAGTGCAGGCAGAGAGATAAGGACTGAAAAGAAGTGATAATTCATTGACTGTACCTTGGCAGCCACCCCTGTCAGTAAACAACCCTGGGCTCAAGTGCTGCTGCTCTCCCCTTTCTTCTCTTTAAACTTGCAGGTGAGGGGAGTCTGAGTTTGTTCCTGTCTGGATATCACACATGACTTTGTTGTGTGGATTTCCAGTTGTCCTTGGCAAAGAGAAAAAAAAAAAATCTCTTCCAGGACCTTTTCTGACCTGGAAGAAAATTACTGCAGCTCAAGTGGAAAGGGACACTTAGACTTTTTCAGCTGCAAAAAGCATCAAACTAATAATAATTAGTTCACTAATAATTCTGAAATAAAAGTAAACATGAAGTCTTCCAGAATATAACAAAACTCAAAAGAACTCCCTCTGCACCTATTTTGTGGCAGTGAAATTAGTGTGACATGAAGAGCACTGCACTGATGTTTTCCCTTTATAGAGTTTTAAGTGCAGACAAAACCAGTGTTTTAGACAATTCAAGAAGTACTTGCACTTTAGACCTGCCAGCAATTTCAAACAATGTAGGAGCAATGCTACAGGAGTGCAGTTTTACTGCTTTCCCCTCCTCCCATAAACAAATACCACAAATTTCACTTGGCTTGCTTGCTCCTGAAAACATGTCAACACTTCAGCCTGTAGTGTAATGCTTGGAAAACATAAAACTTTGTGAAAGCTGTAAGCTCTGCACAGCTCGATTCCCAAAAACCATCCACTTACTTGGGGAATGTCAAGTGCTTCAAATCGCAGATCAAATCCTCTTAAAAAATTTAGCACACAGAAGCAAAACCGCTTCAAACATAATAACAGAAATTCAAAACTTATAAAACTGTAGTAGTGATGGCTCAATTATTCAGTTGGGTAAAGCTGTTGTTTTAGGTGACAGGCAGTTGAATACTGTGTACAAGAATATCATGTCCCCAAAAATCAGCTGCTCACCAACCACATGTGCAAAAATCATCCACAAAAGTCCAGTTAAGTGTTAGACAGTGAAATGAAAACCTGTCCTAAAAGCTAATTTGCATAACTTGGAGGGAACAGTTAATGATACAAAGACCTCTAATTCAGCAGGATGCAAGCTGTTTAAAATTCATAATATAGGAAAACAAAATTTCCTGTATTAAAGCGTTATAATAAATCAAATGGAATACAGGATTAAAAACCTGTATACATTGAGATGTCTGAGAAAATAATCTGTATAAAATATGTCTTCTAATTCTTGTGAACTGCTTGCACATAATGGGCCTTTCTGAAACCACTCAATCCTGTTTTTGCTACTCAGAATAGAATTGGTCTCAGGATTTTGTTGTAAAGGTGATGCCTGGAACTATTTGTAAATAAGTGAGAATTTTTGACTTCATGGATGTCTAAGGTTTTACCCAAATCATTACAGTGTGGGTACAACTTGTTTGTCTTTGGATTATTTTGTGCTCCAGTCCAGTTAGCAGTATCCTTTGTGTCATCCTCCACCCCATTTCTATGTCCTTTCTCTATTTGTTAAAGGTTTCTTTCTGCTAAAAAATCCAAGCTGCACCTATTTAAAGTGGCGAAGTCCTTTGAGGACCTGATGAAAATATTATCAAGATAAAGAAAGTTGCACCAGTAGGATTCTTTCAAATTTAAAAAAAAAGCACCTGTTCTGTTTATGGTTCAGAAGTTTAATAAGAAAAAAAAATATCCCCAGCATTGTCCAGAGGTCATCCGGACTAAGCTAATTTAATAATCACCTTTGTGAAATTAATTTTCTAATCAGACTCCTTAGCTTAAAAAAAATTTCCTTCATCCCTCCTGGGCTTCACTCTGAGTTGTGTGAATGCAGAAGAAAATAACAATAAAAGCTGTGCAGGATGTGCTGACAGGTCATGCATTATACATGGAGAAAAATTAGAGCAGGAGACTTCAATTCCAGTTTGAAACAACCTCTTTGGAGCAAATCTATTCTCCATCTCCAGCAGTTCGCAACCAACCTGCCTGAAGCCAAGCTGCATAAAGACAGTACAGATGTGCAAATTCAGTTTGAATAATTAACTGCAGCAGATGATGTCTCTGTGTTGCAGTGATTGTAGTCGCTGAGTGCAAAAGTTCATGATAATAATTCAGAAGCAGTTTAAGGAAATTTGATTCCCTGCCAGAGCTGCACACCAGGAGGAGAGCAGGCTCTCTGAAGTTTTGAGTCAGCCACAGATCTGTAGAAATTGGGTTAATAAAGCTCTCAGAACAGTGCTCTGAGGCATGACCTGCTGTTGTTGAAATCTTGGCTCTGAGGTGTATTACAGGTAAACATCTTTGATTTCACTGGAGAAGAGCCGTTCTAGAGGGGTCAGTGAGGGCAGGAGGGACACATCTGTCTCAGCAGAAATGTCTTCTCTGAGCTGAGTTTTGTCCTAAAGCAGCAGCATAAATGTGGTAAAATTCACGTGGGAATTAGGAGTGAGATTAGGCTTCCTCCATTCCACTTCCCCAAATCACTGGAGAGAACCCAGCCTTCTCAGACAAGTAGGACAAGGAACCACACTCTGATGAGCTCAGGGTGAGAAACCCACCATAATTATCAAAAGTAATTTGATATTAGTCAAATCCAAACCAGCTGCTTAGAGCTCTGTGTCCATAATGATAAATCCCTGGTGTCTGGTGAGCATTAACAGGTGGGAGGGGTGATCAAAGCTGCACCAAGACATGTGAAGCTGTACCACTCATATATAGAGCTACCAGCTTGTTTGCACATGCATTGTGCTATCATTACTTAATAATTCCTTTTTAACAGGTCTCCTAGGGACATTTGGACTTCATTACTTCATGTGCCCCACATCTGAGAAGTTCTCTGGTGAGAATGTGAAGACAGAAATGGTGAAGGGTTGAGAACAGCAATGCATTTCCAGCAAGAAAAGACACAGATCTTATCTGTTATTACCACCATTATATGGCTATGGTGATTAAAATGCCTAAACCATGTGTCTATCCGTTCTTTAGAGATTTATCGTGCCATTATATTGTTAGTACTATGTACATAAATGTAAGAACCACTGTCATTGTATTATCATGAAAATTAAAAATTATTTACCAATGACAGAGAAATCAAATAATTTGTGTAGGAAGCTATGTCATTACAGGCCAGGGAAGACCAAAATTATTAATTATAAATGAAGTAATTTTCTTGCTTTTCAAGTATTTTAAAAATCTTTATGAATACATAGACAACTGTAAAAATTGAGCTAACTGTAATTTATTTTCTTTTTTTCAGTTTCTACTTTATAGTGCTTCTAAAGACTTCACTTATGCACAGGTTATAAACTTGTGCAAGGAGTTATTTGAACCTAGATAAAGTAATTCCTGGTATTCAGTCATTTGGAGACAAGAGGACAACTGTCTTCCCAAGCTCATTTACATACACAAAAGTAGTACTGGATGTGAATGTGTGCTACTATTCTGTTCTTATTAAAATTTCTATGGGTAAAATGCCTTTAAAATAATGTTGTGCTCACAAATACAATTAAAAGTTTCTGTCAATGCATTCCAATGTGCGAGTTTTGTTAATTATTGACTTTCATTGTGTCCTGGATGATTTTCCATTCAGCTGCTATGTTTGTGAAATTAGTCACAAAAATTAGCTGTTGCCATAGAAACTGTCAATCTCGAACTGTTCATCTCTCAGGTATAAAATTTGAAGATGTGAGCATTAATCAATACTTTAAGTGTGGTTAACTCTTTGGTAATTCAATTAACTTTTTAAAATTATGGATGGAGTTGCATTGATTTTGATGAGGTTGCCAACACATAATAGTGTGGAAATTGACTCCAGTGCTGAACTTTCTGTCCCAGAGTGAGGAAACACCAGGGAGATATTGCTACCTGTACTGAATTCTCTCCCAAGTGACATTTAAAGTATACCATGCTAAACTGTGAAAAAAAAATCAAACTGAAAAACTGTTTTAATATTTTATTTATGAGCTGAGAAAGGGTTTCATGCACTAACCCCTGACTTGAACAGTTTTTACTCTGGCTGCTGTAATTTGACCTCATACACGAGATCATTTTATTGACTTAGAGATTTTGCTGTGATAGAAAATGGCAAAGGCAGTGCTTGGGAAATGAGAATAAATGGAAAAAAGTACCCTGTGAGCTGTTAAAGAGAAAGGGGGTAAGAGAAGAGGACAGGAAGAAGAGTTGAGAGAAGGAAGGAAATAATGTTAGTGAAATATTAGAGCCATAAACAGAGCATAGCTAGAACTGTTAAAATAAACAGAAGTATTCATTCATGGTGGCAATGAATCCCAGCCAAATCAAACAGGCTCTCAGACCTTTAATCTTGATCTCTGTGGCACCACCTTGTTCTCCTCTCCAGCCTACAACTGCAATGCATCAAACCTCCCTGGAAATTCGCAGCTGCACTATGTCTGCCCAGCCTTCATCCTTCCCTGGACAAACACATCTTTCAAAAATCTAAAACACATCCAAGTTATCATCCAGGACCCTGAGAGCCTTCTTTGTTTGCCTGGGCTTGTTTGCAGCTGTTTGGTGGTGTGTAGGGTGCTAGTTCCCATCCACTGAAGATGCTCTGTGAAATACAGAGCACACAATCCATCCCATTGTAGTCTGCTGTGAGCTATGGCAAGGACCACGTGAGCACAGTTGGTTCTTTATTTCTATTTTTCCTATGAAACATCTGTATTAGACTTAAGGGGTTTTATTACTTTCCTTCTCACATGTGTTTTTGGAATGAGAGGAAAATGATAATGTCCCTTTCTCTGGGAGTGGTGACTCTGGGATGATTAACAAGGGAAAACCCAAGTTTAGTGTACAGTACTAACTAGACATCAATATCCACATCAACTCACAACCTGAGTACTCTGACACTACAATTTGAATTTCAGTGCTGTTGGTGCTACAGTAAGCATCAGAAGCTCCTGTGAGACTGAGAATCCAATTGATGGCTGAATGAATTCTTTATTCTTCTGCTGATTTTTCTTTTAGGCTAGCTAAGATTGCTCTAAAATCAGCCAATTTAATGCTGTGGTTTAAATAATTTCAATGACATTCTCCAACTGTTGCAGCATAAATTTCCCACAGTGTCTAAGCCAGTCACATTGTTATGTTCTAATTCCTCCAAATTCTTCACTCTGTGCTGTTGCTAACAAATTGATGTGCACTGGTGAAAATATCAGTACACAATGGTTTATTCCAAATTTATCTCTTTTGGTAATGATGAGAGAAACCAATGCAGTGAACTGGGAATGAGGTCAAGCAGCACACAGCGCAGTATGTCTGTTAGGTATGAAATAAGTTTATTTTTGATAATAATTCTTGAGCCCATGCAGGCTCTACCCAAAAAATGTGCTGCCCCACTGTGAAGAAAAATATTTTTAAAGAATTGAGAGCCTATGTTTTACCTGTATTTTAATTATATTTCTGTATTATGTTTGCCCAGTCAGATAACTTCTCTTTTACACAGCATAGATTAAAAGCATGACTTCTCTGCCTCTGCTTACTTTACTTCATTCTAATTAGAATTTAATCTGTGGTAGTTGTGCAGATTCAGTTGATCCACTTTCATAGTAAAGGGTATTCTCTTTTATATGTACATATATTTTTACTGGCATGGCCTAGGGTGGAAAGGATCCCAGGACAGCCAAGGAAATGATGCAGATTTTCTGGTCCTACATCAGGGTAGGTTGGAAATTTAGTCTGGGTCCAACACCAAAACAACAAAGCAAATTGCTCTCATTTTTCAGGTGTTTCCCTTGGAAATTGTTACTGTTTCTGGACACTGCTTAGCTCCAAGCAAAGCACTGTAAAATCTTCATTCTTTTAGGGGCAATTTGAAAGAGTTCATTCAAAGGACAGTCAAAATTTCAGGCACAGGTTCACTCCAAATTTAGATCCTGAAACTCAAGAGCCCAGGTTTAAGGTACATAGGTGATTGCAGCCATACAATATCAGGTGTTGCTTTCCTCTTAAGGACTAAATTGTATTCCTTATTTTGTTTGTATTTAAGAATTTAACCTGTTCAATGAGTTGTTTGTTTTTTTTTTTAAGAGAACATGGCCTTTTAACAGGAAAACACAGTGATCTTTTAAAACAAATTTGGCAGGCAAGGAAAATTTACAACCATAAACCCACATACCCCTGAGCCAGCTTCACGATCTTCATGCTTTTTACTGAACTCCCAGTTTCTTTTTGCCACTCCAAATGTAAGTTCCACATTAACAGCTTCATTGAATTTTGGCAGAACTCAAAGCAGTGCACAGACTGCATTCTGTAAATCCAGCCCTAAAACTGTGAAATTTCCAGGCCCCCTTTCCTCAGGATGTCTCTAGCATGAGGGAACATCACTAGCTGGAAACATTTGACAGAACCAAATGCCAGCTACTGTGCAAATTAAATTATTTCACGACACATTTTGTGAAATTATATTAGTTCTGTGACATATTTTGTGGGGCATAGTAAAAGTAGCACTTGCAGGAAGCTCTGTAGCTCCATAACAATTTGGGAACTGGAAAAGAAACCATCTCAGTTTCTTTATATCTCCCTCTAGAGAGAGTGAGATATAAAGATTAATGATATTTAATTAATAATTATTAAATTAATGTGTCTCTTTAGTCAAACTAAGCTGCATTACTTCCACTGGGGCAACTGCAGATGCAATGGAGTGTCCCAGAAGACAACTTTGAAGTCTTCTCTGGAGCTTTAAAAAAAAAAAAAAAGTATGGGAAAAAGTTGCAAGTATAGCAAAAACCCATGGAAAGATAACCCCACTTCACATCCAGACTCGTGGTAACTGTTGTCCTGTTCCCAGAACTCTGCTTCTCTCTGGATTGCTGGCATACATGAGTCCAGGCAGACGAAAAACACTTTGCTGCATTCCCACTGCACCAAATCCAACAAATTAAACCCTGAGAGAGATTAAAAATGCTCTTCTAAGGGCATATTGAGAGCTTCTTAGCTGCCTTTTTGTGTTGAAGAATAATTCATGTATTTCAAAGGGGAAATGACTCTCAAAGGCCCAGTTCTTATTTGTCTTATTTACTACTGAGGTAAGTGCCTTATCACTCCAGGCTTTGATGTTTACCTATAGTACTTCATGACTTCTAATTGTGCACGTCAGTCTTCATGGGACAGGTCTCCTGTGTGCCATTTTCTGTGAAATATGAGTGTGAAAACAAAGCAAATATAACTGTTCCAGCATATTGTCCTTTCTTGATCAAAGGGAAGCTTTTAAAGGCTAGTTCTTAGTTACTTACACAGCCATTTAAAAAAAAATAATTTTCAGTTATCAAATTAGTTTTCATAATTTACAAAGAAATAATGGAAAGATTGAAAATATCCTGGAAAAACAGCTGCCAGATGGGCTGAAAATTGTTGCAGAGGGTAATTTTTTCAAACATCTGCCTCAATGTTGACCTTTGGAAGAGGAGAAAACACACTGCTGATAAGGATTGAAGTTGTTATGCTACATCAGTTAATCAAATTACGTAATTGGGCACATTTGCAGACTATAGAGAAGAGTGAAATCCTGTCATGAATACATGATTGTCATGATTATTTTTTTTTCCAAACAACTTAATTAAAATGTTGGTTTCTTAGTAAGAAGACTGATAAGATAATTATTTGGAAAGTCCTATAAACCCTGTTCAAGACATAGAAAATACAGGTATCAATCCTCTACATCTTTCCTAGATCAAAGTACATTTCAGCTTTTTATGGCTGAATATTTCAGGCTATTTAACAGACAGAGGAAAAAAGAATTACTTTTGGGTCTTACTCTATGGATTTCATGTCTTTTCAGGAGAATTGAAAAAGAAGAGATTTAAGAGACTCTGTAGGCCCTGCATTTCACCAGTTTCAGCCCGTGTGTTAAATAAAAACTGATTAAATCCCTGTGTGAACAGCTTCAATAAAGACACACGTGGTGTTAGATCTGTGTAGTGCAATATCGCTTGTGCCTGTCAGATTTTTCCTTACTTTCTCACAATCTACTCTACAGAAGTGACCTATTTTTCCTTTCCTTTCTCACCATGTAACTTTTTTTTTTTTTCCCCTTCTCATGATCCAGCTGTGCACCAGCAGTAAAGGAGCTAATGGTGGTCAGGGGTTATGCACATCACCATTGTGCTGTGGATGTGCATCCTATAAAGGTATGTTTTGTGGTGAGACATAGGTTTGGGGATGGCCAAAGCTGATCTTTGACCATGCAGGTTTTGTGTTTGCTGGGTTATCTCTCCCCTGCCCTAGTATTTCAGATAAATTCAGAAGGTAACACCCATTTGAAAAGCCAAGGAAGGTGTATCAGGCGTGGTGGTGTCTTTGTCTCTAAATGTTTTATTGAAATATGTACAAGTGTGCCATCTCAAAAAAATAATGGGAAAGTTTCTGCTTCAGACCCACCCGTTCCTTTGCTCTGCTCCAGAAAATGTCAAATCTTTCTGAGGAGGCCAGAGGGGTGGGAGATTTGTCTGCATGGTTAACATTCTGTCATACTGAAAGGCATTTCTTCTTTGGAAGAAAGTCACAGCAGGCTGAAAAGGTGCCTAAAGGTTCAAAGAACCTCTCCCAGCCTTTGTCTGATGAGTTACCACGAGGCTTAATTCAAAGCTTGTTGCTGCTAATGGCAGCTCTTCTGTGGACTTTAATGCATGGTGGGCTGACTTCACGGATTTTTCTGACATCACAGGCAGAAATTTAAATCACTAGTGTGGATGATCATTTGTAGTGATTAAAGTTGGGAAATGGAGGAATGGAGGAGCAATGTGAAGCATAATTCACTTAATTTTTTTTTTTTTTAATGGAGTCATAGAATCATGGAATGGTTAAGGTTGGAAGGAGCCCCCAAAGCCCACCCAGTGCCACCCCAGCCATGGCAGGGACCCCTCCCACTGTCCCAGCTGCTCCAGCCCCAGTGTCCAGCCTGGCCTTGGGCACTGCCAGGGATCCCGGGGCAGCCCCAGCTGCTCTGGGCACCTGTGCCAGGGCCTGCCCACCCTGCCAGGGAACAATTCCTGATGGCCAATCTCCCACCCAGCCCTGCCCTGGGGCGCTGGGAGCCATTCCCCGGGTCCTGTCCCTGCAGCCCTTGTCCCTTGTCTCTCTCCATCTTTCCTGCGGCCCCTTCAGGTTAGCTCTGTTTTTATTTCCTTGGAAGTCTGGTTGCACCAAAGATAAATGAGAAACTCAGTGTCTGTGTTGCCACCGCCGACTTTTACCACTTGTCTTTTTGAATATTTTCAATTTACCTTAATCTTTGTGTTTGGTATAATATAAAAATATATCTGTGGTTAAGAGTGACCACATGTACAGCAAAGGAACACCTGGATTATGATCTTTCCCATCTGGATTAAAACTTTTATTAAGAAAATATTTATTCTGCAGACTTGCTTTGGGAAAAATGCTTCCTACCAAGTCACAGAATCCATGATCTCCTGAACCTATGTCCCAGGACACTTTTGTGGAAATCCCTGCAAATTCCATATGAACTTACATTACATCTTTTGAACAGTTTGAAGACAGCTTTCACCCTATGGCAAAATTTTTTTTGGTACCTAGTTAAAAAAAATGGTCCTATGTTTATGGAACCATAAGCATGACTAAAGGCTTATAGCTAAAACAAATAATTCCTAAAATATATCTTAAAAGTTCCACCTCCCACCAAACCAGTAATTACAGTATTGAGCATACTGTTTAATGGATAGTACTAAAAAGAAAAAAATGTAATTTACACCTATATAGGAAGTTCCAGGACATTTTTTTCCTTGCTTTTTCTGTGCTAATAATATTGCAAAACTCAGCTGGCCTCTAAGTGGTTTCTTTAAAATTAGAGTTCTTTTGGAATAAAGCAGGAGTTTGCCTGTTAGTGACTTCTGGCTGTGCTTCCAACATATCCTTTGGATTTTGATTTGGTCCTGTCTCTGCCCAGATCAAGCAGCTCTCTGGTGTGTAATCTGTCCATTTCTTAGCAACTGTCTGAACATACTCCTAATTTTATTAATGTCAGTGCTCCAGATTTCCCCTGACATGGGGGGACTTCATTGGTCTCATTTTTAAGTATCCAGTACCAGTGAGTTAGATTTTCCCACTCCAAGTGACAAATAAAACAGGAGAATTGTGGGCACCTGTTTGTTTAACGTCTTGCAACTAAAATAAATTTCTTCTCATTGAGACCCATTTAAGACTTAGAGGCAAATTTTTGTTCCCCCAAAGAATCCAGACAGAAGTGTTGGAGAGAAGTGCTAATTTGCTGCTAGCAATGTTTGAAACTTTCTACTGCTTTTGTAAATGAAGCTACTAGTGGAAATCTGACATATTTTGAAATGTCAGATTAGTAGCTGGTGGTGCAATGCAGTAACAGAAGTTCATTAGAAGAGCAATGCATTGGTCATAAATGGCTCAATTTTGCCCTGAAATTAAACAAGTCATGATTGCGAGGCAATTTTTAAGTTTCATTTTTGAAGTATTAAAGACTGTTCAACTGTGACCTTTTTTCTTCCCCCACAGCACTAACATCCTCGTTTGTTTTAATGTTATACATTTAGCAAATGAAAGACTGCCTTTACTCGATATGCTGCCTAAATGTGGCTTAACTCACAGAAGTGGGAGGATTGAAATAAGAAATGAAATAATGTCAAACAATTTCACATTCTTTATCTTAATAAATGATCAAACAGTTTTATGGTTTATGTGTGGACAAAAATCAAAAGCATGTCTTTCAGAATTTTTGAGAAGTTCAAGTACTTTGAAAGTTAGACAGCTTTGTTTAGTGGCTGGACTAAAGACTTCTCCTTGGAAATCAACCGCTGCATAGGGAAACAATTGCCACAAATGGGTGGAATCAAACAGCACAGAAGGACAGAAGTGTTTGAGCCAGGAGCTTCTGGATGATACAATTCCACAACACTTCCTTTTTGTTCCTCTACACCATCAAATATCCCCTGGCCAATTAATAAAGACCTCTGTGCTGTGGGAGCTGCTGTTGCCTGGATCAGGATGGTGAAAAGGGGGTCACTACCTTGATGCTGGTGTCTGCTAATCCTGATATTTCTTTTTGCTGCTTTAAATATGTTACATTTTCATTATTTTAAATGTGCTGAAAATTGAAGAGAGCACACAAGGATGTGGTTATAAAGTGTTTCATATAAAATTATTTTTATAGCAGCATGACAAAAATTCTTAGTAAAAAATTGAACAGATACCTAGTAGATATGCTAACATATATTCTAGTACTGATGATTTTAATGATTTAATTAGAAATGTAAGTGACCTTAAGTGTGTGGGGAAGGTTTTTTATTAGTTCCACAGAACTGTCTTTACTCTTGTGATGAGCTTACCAGGTTTTCCAACTACAGGTGGCCTGTGAGAGATTTCTTAAACAAACAGCCCAGAAATTAGAATCCATCATTGCACATTTAAAAGCACAAACTAAAGTAAAATCTGTTGGAGTTGAATTGTCTGCTGTTCTTCTGTCCAATTTTCTCTCTAGTGGTACAATCTGTTTCTTAAACTACTCACTTTCATAATGCAGGTTAATTCTGAGAGGTAAGCAGTGCCCATTTGTTAGCAAATGCAATTCTTGGTCTGAACAGCTACTTTGGGTTCAGTTGTGATGTTGTGTATCACTTTCATTAAACACATAATGTTATTTTCTTTTACTTTTCCTTCTTCTGGGTTAAATATTTTGTTCTCATTAATTTTATCCATGATGGCCTGTAGTTTCCAGCAAGAGCTGCACTTATATTCTGATAAATATCATTGTGACACTATTTTGTGTTAGGTTATATATGCAATTTATATTATCTTAGGAACTTCTGGAGTTGGATCAGCAGGAAACCTGTGAGAACTAAGACCTCTTCAGCAAATATTATTTAAATCTGAACTCTCACTGTAGGTGCATTTTCAAAGCTATCGGGTTTTTTATGCAGTTTGGCTAATCTGTAGAAATTCTATTTGTCAATCAGATCTTAATTCCTGATGAGTTGCAGTTCACAACTGATGTAATAAATTAAACTGTTCAGGAACATGACTCACAATATTTCTTCAAATATGTCAAAATACCAAGACATTTTACACCATGTTTTTTGGGTTTTTTTGAGGGTGGGTGGTGAAACGGACAATAAATTTTACTTGCTGTCTGATCTTCAGTAGCTGCAGTTTTGGACCAAAACATGGCAAAAATGGCTGGATGTTACTCAGGTAAAATTAAGCAAAATAAATTCAGCAGTCTTGTGACTCAGAGGGATTTTTCCCTGATTTTCAGGATAGTGCAAGTAGGGTACATTGATGAATGGGTATTTTTCTGTGTGAGTGGTTTGGTTGTTTTGGGAGTTTTTTTTGTTAAACACTTTTAGGTAGCCTTAAAAACACACAAACATTCTAGAGTTCCTGAAAGTGTTTAAGCAACTGTGCGTGGAATATTATTTGTGAGGCTGTCGCCTTGATATTTTAAAAGTTTTCTAGGCCTTCTAATGTTTATGTATTTCTACTGGAGTTTCTCACACATGTTCATGTAAATAATGATTATTTTGCATTCTTCTTTGTAGGAAGAAAGAATTAATAAACTATTAGTTTGACCAGTGTAGTTGGAGAGGTAGCAATTCCATTCTCCAATCCACTGTCACTTTTTGAATTCTATATATTGTGAGGTCAGAAATAAACGTCCTCCTTTTCCCTCTTTTACATCTAACGTGAATGTGTGAGTTATTTCATGTCATAGTACAACATGAGGCTTCTTCAGGCAACTATGCCAAGTGATTGTCCCATTATGGCATCACTGGGTGGCGAAGGGTGCTGCATTCTGACATCACTGGGAGATGTATTATGACCCTGGCTGTACAGATTTGGGTGGCAGAACTGAAGCAAGAAGCAAGAAGGCGACATGGCCAGCAGGAGGAGGGAGCAGAGCTGCCCCATCTGCTGCGAGGTGCCGCGGGACATCGCCCACGCCCTGCCCTGCTGCCACCAGTTCTGCCTGGGCTGCATCCTGCGCTGGGTGCGGGCGATCCACACCTGCCCTCTCTGCCGGAGACTGATCTCCACCATCAGCTTCTCGGAGCAGGAGGAGGACTGCCTGCAGTGCATCGTCAGACATCCCAGAGAGGCCATGAGCCACGCTGGAAACGCTGATGGCGCCCGCGGCCTTGTGACATCCCTTGCCTCTGCCTCGCAGGGGACACTGTCCCCAGCTGAGCAGGGCGCTGCGGGGCCAGAGGCTGTGGGTGGCATCCTGCCCGAGCTCTGGGCAGAGCTGTTCCGAAGGCGATGGAACCTCCTGAGCCCCGTGCGGGCCTGGCTGCAGCAGTGTCTGCGGAAGATCTACAGGGAGCAGTGGTGGCAGATGAAGACTGTGGAGAGCAGCGTCCTGCTGATCCTGTGCATCTTCGGCCCGGACAGGGAGGTGCTGCTGCAGCGGCTGCAGCCTCGCCTGCAGCGCTACACTGCCCGGCTGGTGCACGGCACCCTGGGCATCATCGAGACACAGTGCAGCCAGGAGGTGCGCAGGCTGCGGGGCTGCCACGCTGCCCCAGAGGAGGCTGAGAGCCCCGGCGCCAGCTCTGGCCCCTCTGCCCGCCATGGGGATGCTCCCACCTCGGGTGGGCCAGCAGACGCCAACGTGGAGCACGAGGCCGGCACGTCGGAGGGAGCCCTCGAAGGGAGCCCCAGCTCCTGTGGGAGCATCCCTGCAGAGCCAGAGCAGCTCTAGAATGAGCACGGAGAGTGTCTGAGGGGCCACTCATCCCAGTCCAGGCAGGGATCCCTCAGCCATGGAATCATGATGGCCCCAAAAGCGCAGGGCCCTCAGGCACCATCGGTGACACTAGCAGGCTTTTCTTTAGTCAAGAAAAAGGAAATAAATAGCTGCTTCCTTGACATATCCTCTGGGTGTTGCTCCTTCCTGGGGCCTTTTCCCTTTCCCTTCCCACTGCACTGCTGGACGAGGGCCCCACAGCCCCAGGGCCATGTTGGCCACCCCCACATTGGTGGCCAACATGGAATTGCTCCTATGGCAAGAGTTTCTGAAAAAGCATCAAGGTGATAGGGACAGGTGAGTTATGAGTGAAAGACCACATGTTCCTCAAGCAGGAAGAGGAAAGCCTGGATAATGCCAAACACTGTTTCTGCCAAATGCTTCGGGGACAAATGTACACCTCCTTTTTATGCAGAGAATGATACAGGAAGTCTGGATATTATTCAGAAACAGGAGAGGCATTTGCACCCTCATTTTTGAGCAGCTCTGCTGCTTGCTTGCTGATGGGAGTTTTTTCATGTGTTTCGATTATCCCTGTTAGCCACAGGTTAGGGGGGGTCCAATACATAAGATGCTGTGTGATGCATTTGAATCCCATAAAAAAAAATATGGGTTATAAATATCACCTACAGCACTTTCCAAACTGTACTTTTTATACAGAGTGGTAGGAGCGGTTGTTGATGATTTCTGCACATTGCACCAAGAGCTGCACCAGTTCACAGAGGCTGTTAGAGAGATCAGGGGCATGCCTTGGTCTCTGGGGACAGGACAGATGTCTGGCTGCTGCTCATCTTCCTCCCAGGAGTCCTGCTGATGCTTATTGTCCTTTGATGTAGTGACTGAGAGGAAAGGGAGCCCTGCCAAAATGTACTAATGATATCAGCAGTGTTAACACCTAAACAGGCTGTTGCAAGTATGACAAAGATTTCTCTTGTATTTTCTGCTGTCTCTGTGGGAGTACATATCTGGTTTATTCTCCAGTTGCTGGTAGATTAAAAAAAAAAAAGTGAGTGATAACAAAGAAGAAATAAAGTCTTTGAAAATGTATTACTTTTCCATTTTCTTGGGACCCCAGTTCTCTGTGTGTGTTTTTTTCTTTGCTGGTTGCCTTTACAAAATATCAACCTCATGACTACAGTCCTTCCCTTTTAAAATACAATTTTTACCTATATTCTAAATTGGGAGAAATGATTAAACGTAAGAAAATATTTAAAAGAAGACTAGCTTCTTTGAAGCTTAGCAACTAGCTTCAAGAAAGATTAAATTACTGTCAATGAAAAGCCCCTTCCATGATATGTTCTCACCGTGATAATGCATTTCAAAGCAGGTTTACTGTCCCTACCACAGCAAGACAACTACTTCAATATCTCTTCACCTTATTACATGGAGTACTTTTGAATATGCAACTGCTACAAGGAGTTGCCCTTTGCTGCTTTCTGAAACATTCTTCTGTATTCTGCATTATTTTTGTATATTTAAAAGATAAAGAGCTTAATTTAGGTGATCCTAATTTGAGAAGGATCTTATAATTAAAGTTGGCTTTCTTAATCAACATGTCTACTTATCAAAACCAGTAAAGAAGCAAGCTCCCAAACCTTAAAAATGGTAACTAATAAATGACAGTGTATCCGCTCTTGTTTTCTCCTCCAAAGGACTTTAATTTTTAATTTCTTTTTTATCAAAGAGCAGCAGTTTCTATCTAGCTTAGCCAAATTAAAATGGCAACTGCTGAATGAAAAACAAAATATGTTTTACAAGAGGTAAAGATATAAACTTATCTGTAACCACACAAAAATAATAGGAAGAAATAAATTCATTAACATGGAAAATTCAAGGCATATTTGGGATAATCTGCGATTATCTGATAAAAACCTCCAAGTGGAGGAAGAGACACTGTTTTTCTCTGTAACTTGAGAGCTGAAGTTGTTATTCAGCCACCAAAGCAGTAAAGATCTTAAAATAAATGAGTGGAAAATATATTTTTTCCCTCAGTTTTTCGAGGAAGAGTTCTCTGCACTTGAATCCCTATCTTTATAACTTGGACCACATCCATTTTACTGTAAGAAGGAAGTAGGGAATCAAGTGCTGCTGGAAGAGTAGTAGGTACTCATTCGTAGGCAAGTTTGGTATAAAAGTTAGCAGAACTTGCCCCTGTTGCTAGAATTATCATCAATATTGAAGACATATCCACAGGACTCTGCAAAAGACTCAGAGCTTTTCACACTCACTCATTATTGTTCTCGTGATGTTTTAAGAAATAAAAAGTATCTTTCACTCTATCAGGACTGCAATGACTTTAGTGCAGGTTGTTGGAAGGCTGGATTGATATGAAGCTGTAAGTTTTGTGAGCCTTAATTTTTAAGTGTACTCCATGCAGAACACTTGAAATTAAATTTTAAGTAATATTTATGAAGGAATGGTAAATTCAAATCTCAGTACTGGCATAATTAAGTTGGATGAACAGGTTTTTTTTATAGGTCTCTTTGAAATGTGTAAATGAACTTGTCTGCTCTTGGAGTCCTGTCTCAGTCAAATATATGTCTCTTATTAAGAACAAATTCTAATACATATACATTTATAACCCATGTGTTCACAGGAAGAGATTGAAAGATGAAACCATATACCATCTCCATAAAATCCTGATGGAATAATACTGAACAGTTAAAGAGAACATTTTCATTAAACCCTTGGAATGTGAAGCACTTGTGAAGATCACCTAAGCAAGGCCTTATTAAAGGCATTAATACAATGATCATGGCATTGCAACAGACTGATAGAACTCCAGAATTTATCCAGTTTCCTCTGTGTGCTGACAAATGGGTGGAATTGCTTCACAAGGAAGGAGAAAGTTTTGTTATAGAGTCATACCACTGAAAGATATTTACTAAGACCTTCCCACTGAGAACTAAATCCCTGTGCTCACCTTAAAAAAAAAAAGCAAACAAAAAACAAACAAAAGGATTTTTTATAAGAAAAATAGGTCTCTTCAATAGGTCTGAGCAAGATTGTACAGGCATGCAGGCAACCTACTTGTGCAAGCAAGACAACAGACTTCCTGGGCAGGCCAGAAGCCTTAAAGAATTTCTTGGCTAATTGGGAAAAAAACAAACAAAAACAAAACTGTATGAAATTTATCAGTTTTCCCAAATAATTTTTTAACTGTCATTAATTACAGGCAGCAAGGAATATACTGGGAGTGATGGTAATGCAGGCTTACAAAATATTTCCAGAAATTAGATTTGTGTGAACTGGAAAGGTTCAGTGAATCTACTTCTTCTCAGGCATTAAATCCATAAAATATATGTACTCCTCAGGAGAAAAAAAAAAAGGAAAATATGCTACAAGCTTAACATTTCTTTTATTATTTTTCCTTCATGCTCCTTTTCTTAAGAACAACCTTGACTGATTAAAACTAAAGGTTAAGAGTAAATTTCCCCATATGTCTCTAAAATGCCTAAAGCAAATATCAGGGATAAATTTAGTTTCTGGTAACTCTGCATCCTCTGAGTTCTCAGCCTTTTCCAGGCTTCCTGTACCTGGTCCCAACAATGTTAAAAGAGCCTTGCACGACTCAGGGAGATCCCAGCAGCCCACCTGCTGCACCTTTGGCACAGCAGCACTCCTGAATTTTGAAGCACCACCTTCAAAATCCACTTTGTTGATGCCAGAGATGCTGTTTGACACGTGGTGAATGTGGCAGTGTGGTTATGGTGGGAAAAACTCAGGTCATTGATCCGAATGGCTAAAAATGTTCCTACAACATCTCAGAGAAAATGAATACATTTTTTAATCCATTCAAAATTCTCAGAAGGGCAAGTGTATAGCATGTAGAATATGAAAAAGTATTAATTTGACTCCATGTGATTCCTTTATCTACTTGCAGGCTCCTGCCTAATTTGAGAAAGGAAGAATAAAGAAGGAACAGTCTGAAAAGCAGTGATTCATTCAGTGCTCATCTTGTCCCTCTTTCTCCTGCCTTTTACCTGGTGTTTCAGCGCAGATACTGCACTACCCATGTAATTCAATTTTTAGGACATGACAGCAGGAATAGCCTCTTTTTAATTTTTTTTCCCTCCACAAATGCATATTCATAACTGAAAATCCAAGGTGAAATTATCTTGTCTTGAGCTGCAGGACCAAACACCTTGAAAGGTCAATGACTCTGGAACATTTTACTGCAGTAATTTTTTCACAATATTGACTGCTGATGATAGACACTTCTGGTCATCTAGAGGCAAGTGAATAATTCACAATTGTTTCTTCATCCAACAGCTTTTATCTCTCACTTGTTGAACTGTTTTCACATGGATGCATTACCAAACCAAGCAGAAAATAATTAGTGGAATCCTGCAAGTTAAAATAACTGCATATTTGCTTGGCAGGAAGAAGGGAAAGGGAGGGACTTGTGTAGGTCTAGCAATTTACATTGACTTGGACTTGGGAAAAATCTCCATCTCTGATGCCTTGAGACTGGACACTGGTAGATTCCAAATGGAATGTTAATATATCAGGCCAGAACTGTGGGGCAGATCAGGCTCAGGGTTCTGTTACTGCCTAATGATTTAGCAATTACATACCAAAACTGAGGTCAGACCCTGCAATGAAAGGTCAGATAATGCTCAGTGATGTCTTGAAAGGATATGAATGAGGTCACACTGCTCCAAACCATGGAAACACCTTCCTGTGAATAAATGGCAGCAACTGAGTCGTGACTGCAGAACACATGGAGAATTGGGACTGTTCAGCCTGGACAGGAGGATTTGGGCTGAGCTCAGGGCGGCCTCGCAGGGCCCGAAGGGGCCGCAGGAAAGATGGAGAGAGACAAGGGACAAGGGCTGCAGGGACAGGAGCCGGGGAATGGCTCCCAGCGCCCCAGGGCAGGGCTGGGTGGGAGATTGGCCATCGGGAATTGTTCCCTGGCAGGGTGGGCAGGCCCTGGCACAGGTGCCCAGAGCAGCTGGGGCTGCCCCGGGATCCCTGGCAGTGCCCAAGGCCAGGCTGGACACTGGGGCTGGAGCAGCTGGGACAGTGGGAGGGGTCCCTGCCATGGCTGGGGTGGCACTGGGTGGGCTTTGGGTTCCCTTCCAACCCAAACAATTGCAAAATTCCATTATTTTTTCCATCTTTTATATGTGTTAACCTCCATTCCTGTTAGAAGTCCCATACCCATGTATTTGTTCTTGGTAGAGATATGCCAAAAAAACTCCTGGAATGCCTACCCATGAGCTGTGCATATCTTTCTTGCTGGATTTGACAGAATAGAGAAATATTACACATATTTAATTAAGATATTAATTAAACACATAATATTTATTAAGCACCTGTACTTCAAGGTATATTTTCTGAAGCTAGGGATTGGGTGGAATGTCCCCAGAATGCAAGGTTAAATGCCCTAGAAAAGAGAAAAGGTCCTATCAGGACAGGTTTTTCAGAGTAATAAAAAATGGGAATGGAGACTAAGATGATCTCCTGAAATCACCTAGTTGATGTTTTGCCCCAGTTAAAGCTAAGCCATTTCTGAGAGATGTTTGTCTAACTCTTATTTTTCTCATCCTAGCATTTTTTAATTCTGTGGCTGAACTTATTCTTTTATGAGTCAGGACTTATCAAGTCTCCATAAAAGATTAAAAGTTCCCTTTGAAAAAGAGACTGTAGGGTGTAAGACAAATTATGTACAGCAGACAAGGGAGAATTTCAGAAGGGAAAATGTCTGACCTAGAAACTGCTGTCATTACATTACCAGGTCTTCTTTATAATGAATTCAGGATTAAATAGTTACACATTGCAGCATATGCTGAGATTTTAAAAATCCTTGATAAAATCAAAATAAACATTAAAAAAAAATCAATTATACCTCACATGGTGTTAATAATATGTATCATCTTATTTGCAAATCCCACAGGAATAAATGCTTGTTAAATAAAATCCTTGGCTAAAAGACATCATACTATGAAAAAAAAGCACATATGGGAGTTCTCCAAATAATATTCTTATGACTGCTTTAATGAGTAGGTTTTTTTTTTTTTTTCTTTCTTTGCATGTGTCCAGCTTTGGCTTCTTTACAGATGCTGTCTCTCTCCCAGATTTAGTAAAACCTCTTCTTGGTGCTGGCTGCAGCCTGGGAAACATTAGACCTGCAGCAGACACTGTAAAGCAACACAAAAGCAATGCAGATTTGCTGGAATTCTGTGTTTTGGCACCATGTCCCTTGCCCGGGATGCACCAAGGCTCTTTCCAAGAGCGCTGAAGACCTTGCAAGAGTCGAAGGGATGCTGCAGAGGGCACTATTTACCAAGAAAATTAAAATAGGCACAGGGTTGGGGGTTAAGGAATGAACCATGGTTTTTCCCTCCCCAAGTTCCTTGATCTGGGAATGTTTCTATCCTGAATTTCCTCAGAATAATGTGTACTTGCTCAATTTTTATTTTTTTTCAAGAAGGAAACAATATTTACAAATGAAATAATATCTGATGCAAAGTTGTGTCTGAGACAGACAGTTTTCTTTATTTTGTTTTTTTTTTTTTCCTGTCCACAATAAATTGCTGGAAAATGAAAGAAAGTAAAAATATAATTTAATTGCGACTAACATTATACTGTAGCTTTCCACAAAATCAAGACAAAACAGAAAAAAAATCCAAACAGAACAAAAACCTGCCAGAAACCTGCCCAAAAACCCCCACCTTGGCACTAATAAAATGACCAAACCAGATAAGTTGGTCAAGTTCATGGTTTTAATGTTCTAAGAGAAGATGAGCATATCACTCCCTGTAGCACACAGTGCATTTTGTGTGTTAATTCAAACCCAGCCATTCTGCTGGTGACAATCTGCATGTTGTAATCTCCCTGGATGGATTTTGCACAACAAAACAATTCAAAATGTTGGTGGGGATCAGGAGGGAGGAAGACATCAAGTGAGAGGATTGAGAAGGTGTTGTAAGGCACAGAACTCTCCATACCAGCCTCTCACGGTATTCCAGTCACAGCCTGGCTGCATATTTTATCACAGCAGGTAACTTTAAAAATTATTTATGAGACTTGCAGAACACTTAGTGTACCAAAGAAAGGACAAATCCCTTCTGCTCAGTGTACATTTATGCTCAATTCTCACTGGTCTGTAGCGAGGTGAAGATGATTCTCCTCTTCTTTCCAGGGAAAGCAATGCAAATGTGATCCCAACAGGATTTAGGTGGTTCAGCTCCTGCACCTGCACAGGGCTGGGAAATGATTTTCTCTCCTAGCAATGCCACAGCAATGTAACCTGCCCCATTCCATCAGCAGGAGCTGCTTCCAGGAGCCTTGTGCTGGGTTATTGCCTGACTGAATTAAAAATGCCAGAAAGATGTAATCAGATGTAATTTTATGAGTGTTGTTTTGAAAGGAACCATTATCTCCAATGTAGGCTGCACTGGTCAGATCTTTATCTGTTGCTAATAAACTCAATGAATTAGATTTGATTGTAGCCTGGAGACAAGCAGACCCTCTGTCTTGAGATGTTTCCATTACATTAATCAGGAAAATCTGGCTGTTGGTTCAGCCACAAGACACCACCTCCACAATGGATTTCCAAGTCATATAATCTGTTGTGTTCTGTTAATAAGAATAATTCTGTATTTGAGCCAACATGAAATCATATCACTGTGTTACTAAAGCATAATGTTAAGTTCCCCATGCCTCACAAAAATTTACTATGTCTTCTCCATCCCTACTCCACCAAACGCAAGGATCTACCACATAGTTTCTTCAATCTCTTGTTTGCTCAGTGTTGTATGAAATTCATACAGCACTATAGGTCAAACTGTCTGGCAAATGTGTTTATCTTTATAAGAGAAATAATAAATTTACAGAATGGTTGGGGTTGGAAGAGGCCTTAAGTCTCTTCCAGTGTCACCCCCTGTCATAGGCAGGGACATTTTCCACTATCTCAGGTTGCTCCAAGCTCTGTCCAGTCTGGCCTTGGACACTCCCAGGGGTCCAGGGGCAGCCACAGCTTCTCTGGGAAACTTGTTTCTGCCTGGAACAGTCAGCCTGTTCCAAATCAGCTGACTTTACCCTGCTAAAGTCTGCTTTTTAAACATTGCAAAAAGTAATACAAAGTTTGATGTCCTGACTTGTTGAGAGTCAAATGCCTGCATTTCAGAAGGTTTTCAGCAGATGCTTTTAAGATAATTTTGACACTAACAATGGTATAAACATGGTGATGATACAACAGCAAGTTAGCTGATTCCTAGGTAGTGGAATAACAGACTGTAAATATGTAAAAATGATAAATAAGTCTGTGCACCTATGACGTACTTTGGAAGCAGGGCTTGCAGCTTCTTTCAGGATGAAACATTTGATGTAATTTATTTCTCCTGTTGAGAGAAGGACATTGTAAAAATGGCAGAGATGCTTGTGAGATTTCCCTATGCAATAATGCAACATTAGTTTTAGTAGAAGTGCTAATGTCTCTTTTTTATTTTTGTTTCAAACTCTTTCTGCAACAATAGACTGACTCTGATCACTGTGAGTGCTCAGTGATGAGGACAGGAAGGTTCATCCTCTGTAACCACAGTCTAAGCTCACAGTCAAACAGTATCAGCAGAACCTCCTTCTGATACAGGCAACTGAGATAAATTTGTCAGGGATTTGTAACTGAAACTGGAATATATTGTTTCTTCCTGGAGAAATCAATATGGATTTGGACTGCAGAGGTAAGGGAATAGAAAGAATCCCCCAGGATAGCCCAGTCACTGTGCTAAGGTGGGATGTAGGATTTGGTTGGCAGCTGTTCACAGCCAAGGCAGCAGCAGGTCTCCAACTGGTAGCCAATTCATCCTAGCTCCATCCAGCCTCAAAGGAACTTGGCAGGGGGAATCTTTGCAGAGATTGAGCAGTTTTATTTTTTGGACATGAGCTGGCTTGTTATTACCTGTGTTTTGTTCTGGAAATCTGTGTAAATCAGTGGTTATGACAATTCTAATCTTTATGGACTTCCATTGAAGCAGCAACATCAGTAGTCAAACATTGATAAAGCTGTATTTCCTTTCATTTTGTGAAGGTGAGATAAGAACAGACCAGCACTGAAAACCCCAGAGGTCCTGGCTTTGTGAGGGCAGAAATCTAGGCCACTTTAGAGTCTCATTCCAGAAGGGTGGTTGGACCTGCTCCCAGCACTGACTGCAGGCTACTGACTGCCTGGAGGAGAACTTCTGTGGGTAAATTTTATACACAGTGGTAACAGATCAAGTTGGACAGTGATATAGCTGACACATTATGACATCTAAATTACAGACTTCAAGCCCTTTGCCAGCCTTTCTCCCTTTGCCCTCAAAAAGCTGTCCCGGGGCTGACACGCTCCCCTGGCCTCTGCTGTGCCTGGGGCAGATCCCCTTGTTCTCTCATCCAACACTTTGATGAACAACACTGAAGGCTCAAGGGTTGATGCATTTTGGGGCAACCTAAAAACAGAGGCCAGACAAAATAAAAGGAAGAAAAAGCAGTTATAATTTTATTGAAGGCTTTCAGGTACATTTAGGGCAGACAAAGCCCACCTAGGGGCTACACCCAAAAGTGGAGGATGGGTGACAGGTTTTCACACTTTTATAAGTTTGGTCCATTTGCATACTGGGGATTAATCTCCCAATTACAGCTTCAGATAATGAAGTCATTTACCCCAAGTTTCTCTCCCTGAGTCACTTTTGTTTTACATTTCTGGGCCCTGAGGCAGTGAGGTGTCCTTGATTGACAGGAGAGAAATAGTTGTGTCTGCCCAAAATGGGGAAGCAGCAGCTGACACTGACTATGAAGTTTAGAGTTACTCACTAAAGACCTGTAGGATTACAAATGTATGAAAAATATAAACACTAAAATCCTAAGGCATCAAGATAAGCAGAGCACATTCTTTGTGTTGTGTTGGGCTCCCCGTGCAGTGTGTCCTGCTACAAGATTTAAGCAGGCTCCTTGCTATCACCAAGCCCTTTCTTTATGGAAGCCCAAGACTAATGGCAAGTCTATAAACCAAGTTTAAAATACAAAAATTAAGTGTTTCACTGAACTGCACATGGTGTGGCAGTGTCTTTAAAAAGGCACAAAAGAACATTTTATTAGTTAATATAGCTTGGCAGGGAGCCCAGGATAAGATTAGATTCTCTGAAAGAACAATAATAACCCTTAAACCAGATACTAAGGTCTTTTTCCTATGTTTTCATTAAAGTAAACCTACTATGGTAGCAGGCACAAGAGAGATGATACAAAAGCTACCCATAAATAATTCCTTAAAACCATTTGTCTTCGGTCCCTTAGGTCTTCTACTGCAGTCAGGTTTGCTATAACAAAACCACAAAACATCATCTTTTGTTGCCTGTTTAAGAGCACCTTCATCACATTCACAAATTCCTCAACTGACTGTGCCTCTGGAGCTAAGAGAATTAATTTTGCTGATTTCAGTGAGCAATGAAGCGTGATCTTACAGATGAATCAGTGTGATTCTTGGTGATTTGCATCAAGAGGCATTTTGCATGAACATTTTTTGAGCAAGTTGAATCTATGAGAGAATTTTTCTTTATGGAATCTCTCAAGTTGTATGATCATCTTCAGCATCTCTGATTCTACAGCTCAGAAACATCTAGATTAATTTCATTTTGGCTTAGTCTTTCCTAGACAGCTCTTTGAGTGGTGAACTGTGCTGCCTTAGCCATTCGGAATGGCAAATGGATTGGCAAATGCAGCTCTTGGCATACTGTGACACTGTCTCCCACCCATGCCTGGACCAGATATATCCAGGCTGCAGCTAGCTTGTGAAATAGAGCTGAAACTTCACTGTGCACATCTTTGAAGTGGTTCCAATCGCTCAATTTCCAGTCTTATTGCTCCCCATCTTAAATTCCTGTTCTTTGGCATATTTTAACCTCATTTAAGGCAAAAAATAATAAAGGGAGGGATGCCATATAACACTAATGCTTTCCCTTCACCCCTAAATAATCAGTGGTAAGGCGATAAGAGCTTATGAAAGAGAAATGTTTATGGATTATGTGATGTACTACCCTCCTATGCAGTTAGGTAAGTGCTTTACTTCACATGCCTAAACACTGCCAGAAGACACAGCATCAGATGTTATCACTGCTGCAGCAGAAGTAGAAATTGTCTTGAAAGCCTTATGCTGAAAGCAATTTTAAAATGGAGATTAGTTAATCCTTTACCTGTATACTAAGAATCATAGGATAATGAAACTGTTTGGATTGGGAGGGATCCCAAAGCCCACCCAGTGCCACCCCAGCCATGGCAGGGACCCCTGCCACTGTCCCAGCTGCTCCAGCCCCAGTGTCCAGCCTGGCCTTGGGCACTGCCAGGGATCCCGGGGCAGCCCCAGCTGCTCTGGGCACCTGTGCCAGGGCCTGCCCACCCTGCCAGGGAACAATTCCCGATGGCCAATCTCCCACCCAGCCCTGCCCTGGGGCGCTGGGAGCCATTCCCCGGCTCCTGTCCCTGCAGCCCTTGTCCCTTGTCTCTCTCCATCTTTCCTGCGGCCCCTTCGGGCCCTGCGAGGCCGCCCTGAGCTCAGCCCAAAGCTTCTCCTGCCCGGGTGAGCAACGCCAGCTGTGCCAGCCTTTGCTGCCAGCAGAGCTGCTGCATCCCCCTGCCCATCCTGGAGCCTCCTCTGGGCTGGCTCCAGCAGCTCCAGCTCCTCCCTGGGCTGGGACCCCTGAGAGCTGCAGGCATGTTGGTGTCCCTCTGAGATGTGCATATTTTTGACCTAAAAAGAATTTGAAATATTCAGGAACACCATTGTAAACATGAAATTTGAATTTCTGCTCAGGATAATGGCAATATTTTTCTTTCCTGTTGTAGAAGGACATCTATGCTGCACAATCTTTCCCACTGTATGGGTACAGATAGAGAATTTTCAGGTACAGGGGGATCATAGATGACTTTAAGCCATAAATACTTTTCAACATCTTACCTCTTCTTGTTTCTAGCTGTCCTTATGCTCTGCATTTCAGGATATCCAAGGGTGTCTCACAGCAGAGATAAAATGATGTGTACTACTGCCATCCCCATCTACATTACAGGGGAACTCACAATTTCCACAGATTTGTGTTGTTGCTTAAATTCCTCCCAAAATCCTCATGGGGACTGAGCCCTTCACCACCTCCTGAGCCTCCCTATCTCTTCCACATGGTCATGCTGCCAAGTTTCTACAACTGAGGAGATTAAATATGCTGATTTTTAGGACTTCAGGTAGGCATTTGGTGGAGCTTTTTGTTGGTTGAGATTTCTCAAGCTACAGTGAAAGGTTTACTGCTTGTGCTTTTAACTTTGAAGGAGGCTGTATACAAGGAAATACAGGATTTTATTAATGGGGGCATAAACTTATTGAAAAATACAATGCTAGATACATAGATACAATGATAAATACACACAAACACTGGAGCTGAGACAAAGAAAAAAATCCATGCCCAAAAAAGGAGTCAGATGAAGATTTCCTTATGAAGTTGTCTGTTAAAATGCTACTCATTTTTAGAAATAGAGAAAAGATAGGTGAAATAATTTGGTTTCTAAAATTTTTTTAAATTCTTCTCACTCATGAATCTCTTTCCAGAGAGATCTTTAAGGCAAATAGTGTTGATTCAAATTAAAATTTCTAAGAATTTTGAGTGGCAAAACCCCAGGGATTTATACTGGAAACAGGTAGATCTTTGCTGCAGTGCTTTGTCATCAGCATCAGAACTTCCACTTACAATATATGGAATATCCCCACACAGGATTTTCAAATACCAGCTCCTTTAACTTTGTGCCATCTTCAGTTTTGAGTTAACATTATTCCCACAGAATGGCCATAAATGAATAATCAAAAAAGATAAAAGTCATAGAAACTGGTACCAAATTCTCGTAATTTTTTTGTAATTTTCAGTGTAGCAAACTTGCTCATGTTATTCACTGAGTCTGTAGAAAAACAATTTCCTAGCTAATTTTTTTACCTCCAGGCATGTCTCAGATACCTGTTATACAAATATAACTTTGTTTGTAGACAGCATGTGCTGCTAAGCAAAAAAATTAACCTGTTTCAGCCAGTGAAAAGGAACAAGTCTTAATTTACACAGAAATACCCAAAGGAAGTTAGGAGCTGGTCAAGCTTGTAGTTACAACCTTCCTTATTTTGACATCCAGGCACCGTTTCCTGATGTGGGTTTTGAAGCCCTGTTTTAGTACATTACCACCATGGAAAACCTGCTTTAAATTAACTTCTAGGCTGTAGTCTACTGAGTGAAAATAGAAAATGAACAAAAGAAATCTTGTTGGGTGTTTTGGTTTGGATTTTGTTTAGGGTTCTTTTTTTCTTTCTTTCTTTTTTTTTTCTTTTTCTTTTCTTTTTCTTTTTTTTCAGGTGCTTCCAAAATAACGTGTTTCCCTACAGGCTAGAAATAAAATAGCATCCTATTAAATCACATCATAAATGACCCATGTAGCACAGTTTATTTTACATTACCTAGGTAAGGAGGCACTGAGCCAAATAAATCAAAGTGAACAAGGCAATAATTGTTCCTCCTTTTTTATCACCTAAAATATGGAAGTAATGAACAAATGTGATTAAATGAGAATACTGCATTAGTAATAGGCTTTTCATTTATTGTTTTTTAGAGAAATCATGTTCACTGTGGATATGGAAGCCCTTTCCCCTGTATTATCAAGCTGACATTTTGTATATTTGAAAAAGATAATATTGTACTTGTAAAGTAAGAACAAACACAAAATGTAGGTGGCTTTCTTTAGAGAGATTTTATGAGCTGGATTTGTTTTGGATTTTTTTCCATGAAAAATTATACATTCAGGAAGAGGTCAAGACATCTCTTCAGCACTTGTATTTAAAATTCTATGTTTTTCTGGAGATTAAAGGCCACTGTAGAGTCTTTCTTTCATGTGCCAGCTAGTTTTATTGAAATAAATGGAATTACTAAATGGAGGTTATGTGGTGAATCAGTTTCTTAACTGACCTGTGTACTTTGCCCATTACTTTTCAGAAGGATTAAGATTTCAGAGTAGTAAATTAGATTTAATCATTACAGCTTAAGTAAATGAAATAGTAATAAGGCCAAGTGTAGAAAAATGCACTTAATTATGATTAAAAATACAAACCCAAGATTAATATATCTTTATGACCAAGATCAGCCGAACACTTGGCAGGTCTGAAACACAATTAGGTTTTTAAGGGTGCATCTGAATGTCTGTTTAAGGCAATATTCCAGCCTGGTCCTTACTGGCTCAGACCAAGGGCTCTCTCAGTGCTGTCTCTGAAGTCAGCCAGCAGCAGACACAACACAAAAAGTAGGAAACAACAGTATTTTGGAGAGGTACTAAATGCAGCATTACATATAGGTGCTTTTTTGGGACATCTTCCCTTTCTTTCTGCTTCACAGCCCAGAGTTCACATTGTCTGTGGACCCTCCTGTTGGTTCCACACTGTGCTCTTTGGATTTGTCTGATCCTTTCCTGACTCCTTCACACGTCTTGCAGCAATGTGTTCCGCAGTGGGGTTATGCAATCTGCAAAATGGTTGTTTCCTTCTCTTTGTTTTGAGTGCCCCTGACCCATTATGGGAAATGCTGTTTGATTCTTGCTTAGCAGGAGGGTGCTGGCAGTACCAGAGCTGAGATTTTTGGTTAGGTGCTGAATTCAGATTCTGAGCTTTTGGGTCATCCAGATTTTGGGAGAGAAGGACAGAGGCTGTTCCACAGCAACACTGCTGTTCTCAGATGGACCCCAAAGCTATGGACTAAATGAACTCAGTGAGCACTGTTGTGGGCATTTTAGACATTTCAAGGACATTTTACAAAAGTGGTCCATAGACTAAGGGAACAATGTCTCTGTGCCACATCAAGAGGGGTGGTGGTTAATGAGGGTGCATTGGAGAGTGTGTGGCCTAGGCACAGAAGAGGAGGGGAGAATGGATTGCTTTTGGTTTGAACAAGGTGAATTTTGTTAACAGCAGCTGGTGTGGAACTGTGGTTTGGATCTGTGGTGGAGTGTTGACAACACAGGGATGTTTTTGTTTTTGCTCAGCTTGCACAAAGACATTGCTCCTCCTCCCTCCACCCCATCAGGGCGCAGGCTGGGAGTGCACAAGGATTTGGGAGAGGGCACAGCCAGGACAGGTGACCCCAGGTGACCCAAGGGACATCCAAGACCTTGCAGCATCATGCTCTGCATGTAGAGCTGCAGGACAAGGAGGAGGTGGGGGACATTTGGAGTGCTGGTGTTTGTCAGCACGACATGTGACAGAGCCCTCATGTCCTGGGATGGCTGAACACCTGCCTGCCCATGGAAAATGAGGAGTGGATTCCTTGTTTTGTTCTGTTGTGTGCATGGCTTTTCCTTTACATGTTAAACTGTCTTTATCTCAGCCCACAGGTTTATCTCCCAATTCTCTCCCTGATCCCACCAGGGTAGGGTGGGCAAGGGGCTGCATGGGGGTGACTTTCTGGTTGGTGTTAAACCATGTCTCACATAAATCATGACAGCTGATCATGAGAATGGGTGATCTACTCTCTCACAGTGATGCCCTATTATGCCTCAGGAGTGAATTCTGCTCCATGTCCTTACATGACATGTATTTGTAAGTAGAAAGGGTCAGGCCACCTCAATCTCTGAAAATAGGCTATGGGAGAGCCTAGTTACAATCCAGTGTAAAGCCTGGTTACTCAGATAGTCAAAATTCAATCTTATTTTCCCACAGGAGCCTTTTAGGATTGATCTGGATGCACAGGCCCATTTGTCCTTGCTCAGGGGAGCAGTGATCAACCTTTGCAGAGAGGGCTGTAATCCCCATTTTCTATTACTGGCATGCAGGAAACAAACTGACACTTCATAAAGCATTTTGTAATCCTGTTGGGATGAAAAAAATCCCAGCAGCATAATCCTCACTTGGCTTTGTGACTCTCTTGTGTACAAAAATATAAAGGAAAGGAAGAACTGGCCATATCTTTTCTCCTCTTTTGTTTAATGTCTTACATAATTTAGACATACAGAGCACCTCAAATTCACCTTTTCCTAAAGCATAAATCTTCTAAGAGCATTGTTTTCTCACTCCACATCACCTCCATGGATTATAAATAAATTCCTGGAGCCAGCTCACAGAACTGGCTCAATAGTCAAATACTTGGGAGAAGAACAGAGGGAAGAGTTGGGCCAGCTCCCACCAGCTGTCCAGTGATGTGATCAACACATTTGTGCATCTGTGCTAGCTCTGACCTGCCAGCCAGTCTGGGAAATACATTGCTTATTTGGATCTCCCATGCAATGGTATCCTGCAGGATTAGACCTCTCAGTTTAAAGAGGAACAGAACCAACTCATCAGGACCAATAATTAACACTTTTGTCAGGGTTTTTGGGGCCAAATGACACTGAATGCATTGCACTCTTAGGTTACAACAGCCATCAATCAAAAAATTGACTATGTTTCAAGGTAATGTGTTGAAGGAGTCATGAACCTCTATGCCACACTTGTCCATATTCACCTCAAATTATCTCCCTCTCACTGATATTAGCAAATCTTTTGAGCACAGGCCAACAGGAGAATAATGGAGGTCACTAAGTGGTTCCAAGAGATCAATTTTCAGCTAAACAGGTCTGTGCAAAATGAGACATCCCTGGTCTGTCCTGACAGCCTTTTGGTGCAGCCAGCAGGGAGAACAAGCAGGACTTGCCATGAGTTATTTGTGAAGGGATTCAGGGCTGGATCCAGAAGCCTGATGCAGGAAGCCAGAGCAGAGTCAGAGGGGTGTCCAGCCCTTCTTGGCAGACAGGCACCACCTGCGTGCTGGTGATGGCTCCAATCTGCGCTGGAGCCGAGTGTGGGTTTTGTTTATTGCCACTTAAGATGGCAGAGGAGTGAATGCTGCCTTTGTGTGCTGTTTGTTGTCTTAAACGGGTGGATTTCAAGGCCGTCCTTCTGGCTTGCTCTGCTTTATTGTGGTGGGCTAGGCCTGGGGGCTGTGAGTGTTGCTTTGGTGAAAATGGTTTCATGTCACAGTTGGTTGTAACTGAGAGGGTGAGAGGCATCCAAAAGCAACATTAAACAGATTGTGCTAAATACGATGTGCCATCTTAATCAAGTACATCGTTTGAAGGATAACCAAACACAGCCACAGCTTTACTGTCACTACATGGTCATTTCCTGGGAGACAATAAATTACACCCTGCTTGTTAAAACCGGGAGTGACCTTTTCAAGGCTGAGTAGAGCACTAAGTGTATTAAACGAGCCGTGTTTCCTTATCTGGCATGACAGATGTTTGATATTGTTGACATTTTCAGGAATGCACAAACAATTACAACTTCAATTGCTTATTCATCAGAGAATGCAAAGTTACCTGATGGTGCTTATATACTGGAGGGTATTGCTCAAGAAATCTTGCTGGGGATGTTGGTGCCACCTAAGTTTATCAGCATTTAAAAAGACATAAGCAGTGATTTTTTTTTCTCCTTAGTGGAAAGGTCATTCCTTTCTGATGGGTGATGTTTTAGGCACCAGCAGTACCTCATGGAAGAGTGAGACATTTAACAAATTACTTCCAGGCACTATAAAGAAATCAAGCATTGGCACAAAGCTGCGTGAAAAGGCTTCTAATTTGGGCACTCCTGAATTTTACAAGGCTCACCAAACCAAGGAATATCCTGCTCCCTTAGGTGCTCTCTGAATGGATGGGGAGTAGCTGATGGATGTATGACTGGGAATTCTTTCCCTTTATTTGGTGACAGTCCAGAATTTCTAATTTTCTGGCAAATGTTTGAGCAAGCATTTCAATTTTCTTCCACTATAATACCTATTATAGCAACAGAGCACTGTGAAAACACTGCCTTGTTGAGAAAATGAGGTAAGGGAATGATTACACTCCTTTGGACATTTGTGTGAGACCACTTGAACTGAGCAAATAAATGAAGAATTAGACAATATTTACTCAGACTTTGCAGCACTATATAAATAATAATTCTGTACAAAGACTGAAGTTTTAGGAATTACGTTTTACGGCTAAGAAGTAAAAAATAAAAGGAAATGTAATGGCAAAGTTTTAGAAATAATTTTAATTTCTTCATTCTGTGCATATCCATTCCCAGGTAACAAATATTATTGTCCAGTGGAACAGAGAGGAACTCCAAGCATTTATATAATTATTAATTTTTACCTGTACACCATCATACATATACATAAAAATGGATGTAAACTACTAACTAGTAAAAGATGCATCACATAAAGCTAAATAAAATGGTGTGACAAAAAGGCTGACATTTTTTCACACAGTTTTGTTTTCTTTATCATATCTACGTAAGTTTTCGTTCATTTGATGCTCAAAAGAATTTCTTAATTGAATAGATTTTGGCAATAGCCAACTGCTATTTTATAGCTTCCCTGTCAAAACAAATCCCACAGAATCTTTTGCTAGAACTTCTCAATTTTTTAAAATAATATATATCTGTGTTTTAAGTAATGCAAATATATTTACAAGGTCTGTAAAGACTCAGTAAGAAAAACCTGAACTTCTGTTGTAAATGTCTGCTTTGTGTCACATCAGCAGTGCCATCTTTCCTGCCATAAAACCACATTTGTTTTACAACCCTTACAGTACCATACAGCTTTGGCTCTTTTTGGGGTGTTGAATGCTTTCTAAACTTACAATCTTTTTATGATAAAAAGAAACTGACTGTGAGAGAAAACATGCAGAAGATTATGAAGGAGAGGGAGGGAGCAGTGAATTTTTGATAACCTGCAAGACTAACAGAGATATTATGAGGCCAGATAGTGCATTGCCTTCTGAATTACTTTCGCATTATACAAAAAGACTGAGAAATTTTAAAGTATTAGCAGATGAAAGGGATTGTCAAATAAATATTTAATTAATTTAAGTTAGTTCAATTTGATTAATAGGTATCAGCACTGACAGAACCAGTGTTGAAGATTCAAAGGGTATTAACAGCTAGAAATTGAGAAACTGTGGTTTTACAGAGTGGCTAGTGACATAATGCAAATTTTTGAGAAGGACAGTGTTTGGGATGAAGGGTAAACAACAACATATATTTCTTTAGCCTATGGAATGCAGTTTTTCTAAATTAATTCCAGTTTAAAGACTTCTACGTTTTGGGAGTATGACTTCACAAAATCTGCAACTGATTTGGTTTTCACAAAATGGGTTGTAAGACTTTTCCTAAAAATTGTTCTGTCTGAATAATTTGAGATTGGATACTCAGAACTTCATGCCCGGGTCATAAATGCTGCAGAAAATATGAGCCAAAATAAGGAGATCCATGGCCAATACTTTTTTAAAAGCCTTCTGCAATTAAAGAAGGCTTAGTTCAGAAGCAGATAATGTAGCATTTAAAATGTAGTTAGGAATCCTGATTTCCGTTTCTTCAGGAAAATTAAACAATATCCTTTTTTTTTGTTTTTGTTTTTTTTTTTTGTTTTGTTTTGTTTTGTTGGTTTTTTTTTTTTTTTTCACAAGGCTACCAAAACCTTTTCTTCCTCTCATGTGTGTTTGGGGTTTAAAACCCTGAGCCTTCTCTCTAACCCCACCTGGCACAACTCAAACCAGTGAGGAGAAATACCTGGGAGAATTTAGGTCCCAGTTTTTCTCTGCTGTTTTATGCACCTGGCAGATGGCCAAACACCCTTTGGAGGGCAGTTTTTCTTAACTGTGATTTGTTGCAGCTGTGAGACATTTTAACCTTCACTTAGTACCTCTCATTCAGCAGCACCCTCCACTATTTCATCTTCAGTGAGATAGTTTGAATCCTTGATTCTTTTTCCTCTTTTGTCAATAGACTTACCTTGAATTGTCTTCTGTTTCTGTTTGGTCACTAATTTCTCAAAGGTCATTGATTCCTAAGGGAGAACAAAGGTTTCATTTAGCAATCTCACACGAAAATTGCTAGGGGCTTTTAATAAACGACCATTTTCAGTCCCTGATTACATATTGTGTTTTTCCTCCCCTGCAATTTCAGAAAACATCTTTCAGAGCATGTCTCTGGCAACAATGGCATTTTCAAAAGCAGAACCTGTGGTGATTTCCTCTCCTGCATGACCTAATTTAAAGGGTGCTCACATGGCTGCTGGAGTGGTACCTAAATTTAGCTGGAGGAAGCAGACGTGTGTGGGTCACCTTCCATCCAGGTGAGCTGTTGTGCAGAACAGGAGAGGCCCAGGCTCAGTTTCAGGTGATCTGTGGTGGCTTCCCAGGGGTGTTGCTTTAATCCACACAGCTTGAGCTGCTCTGGTGAGGGTGTACTCTCAGTACCACCCACCGAGCTATTCCACTTTTCAGGGATTGTTTATGGCATAGAAGGAGGGGTGGTTGTGGAATTTTGTACTAGAAGAGAATTGTGGGAAATGGATTTGTAGAAAGTTCTCAAAACTTGACAGAAGGTTCACACAGTGTGCATCTGTACGTAAACTTTGAGATAAGAAATGCTGACTTAGAAATGCCATGGAGTAGGACCGACATTGTTGAGAGAGAAATGGAAATAGAAACAAGTTTCAAAGGACGGCCTTACAAAAAAGACTGGATACATTGCAGAAATAAAACCATGAATGATACATTATATCATGACCCATGAGGGGTAATTTGAGATGTTTGGCTTTAAAGCATTTGCAGTTTGGTGTGGCAAAAGCTGTTAGGCCAAGAAAGGCTTATTCTGTATTGTAATTAATAAATAGGTGACTTCTAATTGAAATAGTGTGAACTATAACATCTGTATTGTCTCATCCTTCATATGAGACTGAAAATAAAATAAAAGGTTTTAAAACACCTCTCAATTACCCCATCTTTAAGTCAAAAAAGAACATAAATCAACAAGAATGATCCTAAGTTAGTGTTCTAGTAGATAAAGAATAATCATTACATACAATTGTTTTTAAACATGCTTTTGAGCAAGTGCTGGAAGTCCAGCCTCCTCTCACGTGAAATTAGGCTGACTATCAATTTTATGGGCTCTCTGTAAGGAAAAGTTTTTGCACACAACTCCCCATAAAAACATGGGGGTCTGAGCCCTGTCATTGTGCTTGGTCCTGTCCTGGTGCTGATGCTCTGCTTGGCTCTCTGGGCTTTGCCATTCCTAGCCTTGGGGTTGCCTATATAGGAGGAAAAATAACTTGAATTAACTTAAGTTTAATTTAGACTTTATATAAAGTCTTACTCGCTTAGGTTTTTCTGACCTACTTAGGATTAGAGTAGCTGGAAAATTGTTTTACATTGTTTGATTTCAGAAGTAAATTCCAATTGAATCGCTGCTGTGTTGCTTTAACTTCAAAGCAGTGTCAAACAGAGAATTAAATAAAATTTAGGCAACTTTGAAGTTGCACCTTCAGCTACTTCAGTTGTACTGCAGGTAGGCTGTCAGGTGCCCACACCTGCTGCTTTTGGGTTATGTAGTGGGCAGAGGAACTTCAGCTGTGCCTAACAATTTAAATTATGCAGCTATTCCCAGAATACCTCCCCCATTTGCACTGCCACTCCAGAATATCACGATAAAATACTTTATTTAGGAGTTGCCAGCTTTCCCCCTGACCTCTCCAAAAAAAAAAAAAAAAAAATCCCATCCCTTCCACATCCAGCTTCATATAGACAGCACTAAAATTCTCCCAAATGAGCTACAGAGAGCCGCTTACAGCTCCTGGCAGTGGGTTGAAACATCGGTGAGTTAACAACAGAGCTCCTGCTCTTTGGATGAAAATGATTCTCTGCAGAATTGGATTCAGAGGACAGCACCACGATGAGAAGAAACAAACTTAAGAAAGAGAAGTGACAACATGGTTTTGGAACACAGGGTTGTGCACATTTCCAGAAAAGTTTCCAATTAGCTGTTCCCCAAATCTGCTCCGGGCTGTCAGAAAACAAGGTCTTGGAAAGATGGGTCCTCTTTAGGGAAGCACATCTTCTCCAGTTTCACTTTAAATTACCTGGATGGCTCACGGAGGCAAGCAAAGAGGATTTCTCACTCAGAGTAATGACCTGTATATTTATGATTTGTCCCCTGACAGCCCATTCTGCCCATGTTTCAGGTAATAGCTTTGGTTCATAGCAAAGTCCCATTTAGCCAAATATCTAATTTGGCTAGGTTTTTCCTCCCTTGAGGAAGAGATCTTCTTGCCTTTACAAAAACTACATTTAGTCCAGAATTTTGGAGCTGTTTTTTTTTTTTTTTTTTTTTTTTTTGCTAAACTTAGTCTGAAGAACTCTTGAGAATTACGAATTTTAATGGTGCAACCAAAATTTTATATAAAAGAAACAAAACCTCAGACTCTTCTCTCTCATCTCCGTCCTTCCTTCACTTGTCAGAATTTTTATATATATTTAAATACATTTTCACATACATGATTTTTGCACTTTTTTTTTTTTTTTTTTCACCAGCAAGGTACACTTCCACATTTTCTTGCTGGCTGTGGCTTAGTCAGGTTCTCAGCAACACTATTTATAAAGTGACATTTTTCAAAGAGCTGCACGCTCTACATAGCTAATGGAAAAAGGTGGCACGACCACAGAAAAGAACTTAATGTTATTCATGAAATACCAAAGGAGAAAATGGAACAGTGGATCACATTAATTCCAGCAAATACTATTATTTTAAACTCATTTAAATTCAAGTCAAACTTATTGAGCATATCATCCCAGAGAGCAACTAACATTTATCTTCCCTGTGCAAGCAGAGCAAACAGGAGCTGGGCAGGCACTCGCTGTTGGCAGAAGGGGCTCCCTCTGGAAAACCCATGGAGAGGGCAGGGGGCAGAGCCCACATTTATGTTTTAATTGAAACAATGATTAATTGCACCACAGAGGGTCTCACAGTCACTGTCCTTCTGTCTTGACCTGCCACAAGCCACTCTGTGCTACTCCAAAGTGTTTTTTCAGTAATGTATGTCCTAAACTTTCACCATTCCTCCTTATTTTTCAACCTATGTTTTTGATAATAATTGAAGATGTAATTACGACACTTTTACTAATAAATTACTGTGTTATTGTGCTCCTCTGATAGACATTCCAACTTCCAATTAAGCAACCAAGAGATTGTTTTGCCCTATTTCTATCCTAATGTATATTTTCATGCATTAAAATAACGGTTACAAAAAGGTTCCCATAGCTGTTTGATGGAGTCCACTGAGGTGGGAACAGGCAGGAATATTTTTATAGCTCTGGATATTGTGTACCAGCTCTAATATCCCCTGTTGGGTGTATTGTTTGACCTTTATATAACTTCTATTTTCTTGATCATGAAATTTAGAACAACTACTTTCTTTCTCATGGAGGCAGCAATTTTAAAAAAAAATTCCTTCATTTTTTCTACTTAAAAAAATTGCATTAACTAAAAAAAAAAAAAAAACCAACCCAAACCATTGATGTTACTGCACTGAAAATTCAACCAAAGTATGAATTGCAATGAATAGATGATCTTTTCCTTTAAAGGACAAAAATAGTTTGAATGTGCTAGTCCGTGCAATACTAAGTTCTACTTTCATATTTTCATCCTCCAGACCGAATTACTTATAAACCTCTAAACTGTTGCATGTATAAAAATAAATAAAATAATAAATAAAAATAAAAATCTCAGGCTAGAAAGAAACAAGAAAAGAGTGGCTGAGAACTTATATTAGAAAATATTTTGAATTTTGCCCCTACTATTTAATTAGCAGTAAAAAGATCTTGAAGTTATTTTCATAAGTAACTCACACTCTCAATTACTGTACAGGGCAACACCTCTGTAAAGGGGTCACAGTTTAAAAGAAGAAAATACTTAGTCCAGTTTTCTGTTGTACTTAGATCAATCATGCAAAGGCTGCCCTTTGCATGATAATACAATTATCATAATAATGCATGATAATTATAATTGTCATGATAATAATTCAGAATTGAGGCTCATCCAAACCAGTATCTTAGCTTCAACATGGATTAATACCAGATGCTTCAAAGCACAACTGAACAGAAATTGAAATTTCTGTTCTTTGGGGAGAAAAAAAATTCAAATTCCCATTGGTTTCTGAAGAGTGGATAAGAAAATGATGCACTGTCAAATTAATTGCTGAACAGAAATCCTAGAATAATTTGATTTGAAAAAATAATGTATTCATTTTCACCAAATCAAAATACCTCATTCAATGTAATTCAACCCAAGCCCTTCCAGACTTGTCCCTCTGGAATAAGGAGTGTTCCAGAGTAAGAAAAAAAGATTCACAAACTGAAAACATCAAAAATATTAAAGCAGAAGGATATCTAATTCACATCTGCTCAGATTTAATTCAGAAACTGCTTGAAGACTGTACCTAACATAATTAAAATGGTAAACTGTGAAGCTCTCTAGAAGCAGAACAGAGAGGTTTTGAGTTTGTGCCAAGATAGAAAACATGAAGGTGAAAATTATAATAGGGAAGTTGGAAGGGATCATTAATGATTTTCCTTAAAATTGGCATCTGGCAAGCAAAAAATACAATCATTCACACAGATGTGTTATTTCCCAGAGGTCCTTTAACCACTGCCTTGTTTTCTTTATACAATTTTAATGAGAGGAGCACCACTTACATATTGCTTTTTGCCTATTCTCAACTGATTTATCTTCTACCAAGTCAAGGTGCTCTAAAGGGAACCCAAAAGGCCATTTTAAAATAAATATTTCCTTGGGTGCAGAGACTATCATATATCTGAGCGTGATGGAACATACTGATTTTGCACAACTCAATCCTGCAGCTCATAGGCTTTAATGAATCTGATCTATCCCTCTTAATACCATAAAATATCAATTCATGCATATATATTAAATGAATAGACAAATCAACAAATAAGTATGGTTAAGGAAGTATTGGCTGAATGCAGTGATCTTCTCATTAAAAAAAAAAAATGTAACCTGAAGTTGGGCCTCTGTGAAATTAAAACACAGTCAAACACCTGGTACTAATGACAGGAGTCACATCTCTCTCAATGACAACCTGTATTTTCCAGCCAGGAAACCAAAATAATGCATTTCAGACTTTGCTTTATTGAGCAGTGATGTAATCACAAATAGTCTAGAAGTCAAAAATGCTGTTGGGTAGAATGCAGACCACCCCAATTTGCCTTAACAGAGAGAGGAGTACAGATCTATTAATGTATTTTTGCTAGAGAAGTGAAAACTTCTGAAATCCTAAGGGAACCAATTACTTAAGTCAGGCAGAGGACTTACAGACTTGGTAATTGTTGGGGCTCAAAAGCTGCTAAAAACTGCCCAAGCACCTCGTGCAAGGGAACAACCCAGTTCTAAAGGACTAACAACAGCCTTGCCAGCATACAGGAACAGAGTTTGCCATGAGTGGAGAACATAAGTCCTTATTTTCTAATTCAAAGTGTGCAGGTGTTATATCAAAAACACAAACTAAAAACTACCTATACTCAAGGAACCTTGAATTAACTGACTGTATTAAAGAAGGCTACAAAACTGTGCCACATTTTCTTTGTAAATGAAAAGTAACAGCACACCACATGCACAGGTTTATCAGTTTAAGACTAGCATGATGTGTTTAGTCAGCCCTCACACAAAGCAGGGCTGATGCCGTTTCATTTTTGCACAACTTGTACCTGGTACACAAAAACTGGGATTATATGAGTGGGTGACAGCACAGAGGAGATTCAGCTCCTCCATCCCCTTAGCACACAGCCATGGAAATAATGTAAAGCAGCAGCAGAGATTACAGGTACTGTCCTCCAAATCAGTGATTTATTTACCCAAACTGGTGGCAGGTTTGGAAACAGTCAGGATTTGGAGGCATCTTATACCTAGGAGCGCCCAGGACCTTTCTGCTCCTGTATGCCTATGATCTATCAGGGCAACACTATGAAAAGAGATTATTAGTTTGAGAACACTTCATAATAGGAGAAAGGATCTAACATTTAATCCAAAAATAATTGCTTTAAGTACCCGTGCTCAAAAGTATCCTTAAAAGCTACAGAAGTGGTGGGAATCAGAAAGGAGACCTTGTTTTAAGCACAGTGAAGGAACTGGTTTGCCCCTCCCACAGGGTGAACCTTCAGAGGTGATGTGTGCTCTTTCCAAACACATCAGCTGTTTGAAATGGATTTGTAGAGAATTTCTGAAGTTTGATAGAAGGTTCATATCACATGTACTTGTATATAAACTTCATGGTAAGAAACGTTGACTTAGAAATGCTATAGAATAACATATTGTTGAGAGAGAAGTGGAACTAACAAAGTTCTAAGATGGATTTATAAATTAAACTGTATCTCTTAGAGAAACAGAATTACGAACTCTGACAATCAGGGACTCTAGAGTAAGGGGGAACAGTGATCAGCACTTTAGACTCACCCCTGAGGACAGAAATGTGTTACCCAGGAGCTGCTGTGCTACGAGCAGCGTGTTACCCCTCCCATGTACTTCTGCTGAGGGAGTTTGATGAGAAACTGGCATCCACGCAGATCGGAATGGCAAGAGAATTCAAAGTTTGATGGAACTGTTCAGTTCAAGCCACACTAAATGTACTGTGCTGCAGCAGCAAGGTGTTTGAGTGGGGGGAAAAAGCAAACCAGAAAAGTTCACAAGTAAAAAGTACCAACAGAAAGCCATCGGTTCCTTGCAAACACCTGGAAATCTGCAGCAGATTGTTTTGGTAACTACAGAATATTGCCAATACTTTTTTCTGGTCAGAGTCGTGTCCACATCACCTCCTGAGCCTGAAGCCATGAAACCTTTAGGGGAATGCCCAAACCCCTGCTCAGACCTGATGCTAAAGAGAACCTGGGAACAGCAGCTCTTTAGAACTGCTGAGCCTGGAAGAAAAGCCACAGAAAATCCTCACTGAAGTTAAAAATTCTGCAGCGTGGATTATGGTGGCAGATTACCCACTGTTATAAACTGTCCCAGGTCATTATTCTGGGCAGGAAAAAAGTTCAGCCCAATCCCTGCTCTGAAATGTGATCTTCCCCATTCTCTGATCTTGTACATTATGACAGTTAAGTGTTTAATTTAATGACAATGCACGGCAATTGGAAGGGGTTCTCAGTACACACCAGCTGTCAAAAGCACTTCAGGAGTTTCACAAAACACACAGCCCAAGGCCTTGGGATTTAACATTTTATTTAGAGACATCCAGCACAGGTTGCAGCTATCATATCCCCATTGAACGATGCTGTGCAGAAGACTTCAACTCTGCAAGAAAAAGAAATTAAAGGAATTTAAGAGCCCTGTCATAAACATGCATTTTAATTAGAACTTTTGATTTGAGGACTTTGCTTCATCCACTGCGTGGTTTTGCATCAGAGGCCTTGACTTGCATGAAACCACACAGTTCTAAATGCACAACTTGAATACAAACCTGCTGATTTTGGTTTTCTCCTCAGACAAGGCTGGAATAAACATCAAACTGGCAAAGGTATTGCATAATTTGTTCCAATTATGAGACTCCAATGAGGAATGTTATTTCCTTTCAAGAACTATCTGGATCACTGAAGCTCCTAAAAAAATGTTTAGTTTCTCAGATTATAGACAACACCAGGTACTTCCAAAGACCACCTTAAGCAAACTGAAGTGGGCTTTCAACTGGAACTGGCATGGTTGCACAGTCCGAGTCATGTCTGAGGCTTTCTTTGCAAGGATCATCAGCAAGCACCAATTAATTTCTATTAATAACTTTACCTTAACTGGACAGTAACCTGAGAATGATGTAGATACTGAGATTGTTTTGATACAGGCTCAAGAAAATGTAATTTTCCCCTGAAATTCATCAGCACCCTTCACATTTGAGAAAGGAATAAAAAAGTTACTTCCAGTATATGTGGTCTCATCTGTTTTCTGACGTGGATTATTTTAAAGACAATTTTTTCTGGCACATCAGAAAGCGTTTACAGCATCACAGTTTCTCATCCTGTTCTGTCACATCACACGTGCCAGTGACTCCCACACCTGCTGCAGCTTTTTAGCTCCTCAGGGGGGAAGCAGCCATGGTTTTGCTCACAGCCAGGAGCTGCAGGCAGAGAGGAGCGGCCTCTGGGGAGGCAAAGGTCACAAACCACCGAGTGCAGCAGCTCTGCGACACAAACTTCCACTGTTTCAGCTATCACCATGCAACTGCAGACCACAACACTTCAGCAGCTGGGCTGTAAAAGGCTGAGAACTCTGAAACTCTGACCAGGTCAGGCTCATTAAGTTCCACTGTGCTATGGAATCCAAGAAAAGCAGTTACCCAGCTGGCGCAGCTGCAGCCTGTCCTCTTCATTTCTTCAGGAGCTGGTGTCTGACTATGAAGAAAGGGGCACCAAATCCACTCCCAAAGAACACACACATCATTGCAAGCAGCCGCCACTTGTTGTCCACAGAGAATGGGAGGTTCTACAGGAAAAAAAAAAAAGGGAATTTTGCCTTTGCAATCAATTCACTAATTCCTTTCTAACCCATTTAGAAGTACTGAGAATCTCGGAACGAAACAAATAGGCAGTTTCAGAGCATTTTCAATGTTTCTCAGTGAAAGAAACACAGTATTTATGGTAATAAATAGCCTTCCAATACTGAAGGGTACCTACAGGGAAACTGGATTCTTCATTCAGAATTACAGTGACAGGACGAGAGAGAACATGTTCTAACTGAAAGAGATTTTTAGCTGGGCACTAGAAAGGAATTCTTCCCTGTGAGGGTGGGCGGGCCCTGGCACAGGTGCCCAGAGCAGCTGTGGCTACCCCTGGATCCCTGGCAGTGCCCCAGGCCAGGCTGGACAGAGCTTGGAGCACGCTGGGATGGTGGGATATGCCCCTGCCCATGGCACGGGGTTGAATAAAATTATCTTTAAGGCTCGTTCTCACCCAAACCATGATTACAGCCTGCATGTGACCTCTGGAGGTTACTTTGTCCCCTTTTCTCCACTCCGTCCAGCCCAAGGTGGGGCCAGTCTGCTGCAGGTCTCACGCAGTCAATATAAAAGCCCCTGAGAATATCTATCTACAGCTCCTTGGGTGTTCTGGTATTTCATTATCTTCACCGTGAACAAGCTCCTTGTATCAGTTACGTAAGTAAAATTAAGCTTTTAGACCGAAGGCTTGAGAGAACCGGCCAGGTACATCAGAAAGCGTTTACAGTATCATTGTTACCCCTCATACCGCAATGCTCATCATCTGTACCACCGCAGGGAGGGGTGCTGCGGACCACCACCACGCGATCTGCCTGCTCTGGCTGTACCAGCATCACCCCAAAGCCCAGAGAACACAGCCAGGCACAGGGCAGCCATCAAACCCCCACCCCACAATCCCCCTTCCCGCGACCTTCAGCGGGCCAGCACGCTGCTGCCCACCTTCCCGGGTCCCTCCTCATAGTGGCTGCGGCGGATGGCAGTGGTGGCGAAGCGGCGGACACCGGCGGACAGCATGATAGGGACAGGAGACAGCAGCCACTCGTCCGCCCTGCGCGACCTTCCCCAGGCTGCCGCGGCTGAGGGAGCCGGAACCGGAACCGGAACCGGGAAGGAGGAAGAGAGCGCCGAGGGCATGACGGGAGTTGTAGTTCCTGGCGGTCACGTGGCGCCAAACGGCGGCCTGCGGTTGGTCGAGTCCCGCGCGCGCTCCCCGCCGGGCCCTGCCGACATTTTGTGGCGGCTGAGGGGCGGCGGGAAATGGCGGGCGCGGGGCTCACGGGGGCGGAGGGTGCGCTGCGTCTCACGAGCTTCACTGGACCACTTTTATTGTAGAGCTCATGGATCCCGCTGAATTGGCGAAAAATACAGTAACAGAGTGGTTTATGTTGGGAAGGACACTAAAGTTCATCCGGTTCAACGCTCCCCGCCCCTTACGGGCCCGGACCCCTCCCACTGTCCCAGCTGCTCCAGCCCCAGTGTCCAGCCTGGCCTGGGGCACTGCCAGGGATCCCGGGGCAGCCCCAGCTGCTCTGGGCACCTGTGCCAGGGCCTGCCCACCCTGCCAGGGAACAATTCCTAATTCCCAATATACAATCCGTCTCTGCCCTGGGACAGTCTGCATCCATTTCCCGATATCCTGTCACTCCATGCTCTTTAATAGGGTTCCTCTCTGTCAGGATGGATGGTGATGATTTGTACATGACTTATTTATACGGTATCACTACCTTCAGTGACTATATTGTGGTCTATTTAAACTCTAAAGAAAGAAATCTTGACAATGTGGAGGGAAAGAAAGAAGCAGCACCCTTTGCATTTGCCAAAGAAATAACAAAGTTACTTCCAGTATTCGTGGTCTCCGTGTGTTTTGTTACATGAATTGTTTCAAGGACAAACTTTTCAGGAAAAGAAGTTTGATGCTGCCATCTCAGTTGCAAGAAAGTAATTTCTTTTCATAGCCTTTCTGTATGTTATTTACTGTAAAAGGTTACAAAACCAGGATTTTTTGCTCACCAAAGTAATGCCTTAATTAAAAAAAAAGGTTGAAATCAGTTGGAGAAGTGGGGTTTAATTACATTAGTTTGTGGTCCTTGACCACTAACAGCTCATATAGAACCCTAGGACCCATTTTGTCATTACTTGTGGATCTACTTGTTGGTTGTTTAGCTAGTTGTTTTTAAATTTTTTCCCCTGTATTTAGATAGACTTTTATTTTTATTTGTCAGAGTTTGCAATACTTCCCCTCCATTTTCTAATTCTGAGGTCTATTGAGAGATGCTTTCCTATTCTTGTTAAATTCTATTGCTGCTCAAGCCTCTTCTCCCTTCTACTCCCCCTTTCTCAATCATTTTCTAATTGGAATTTATGGCATGATAGTGCTCTGCAATCTGCTTTATCATCTTTATAAAAAATGTTCTTGTTTTAATGTCGCTCTTCTCCCACAGCGCATTTTATAGTTTTACTGCAGAGGAGATGCTGAACGGAGGCATAAAGATTCCTGTTACATGGTTGCATTAGTTTAATCCTTGATGCTCTGCAGATGTTTTCTTTGTAGGCAGAAGTGGGGATCTCCAGGTAAATATGATTAGATAATTGTTGATATCTAGAGTTGTTTTAGTGCTGGAGAAATAGATCTGAACACTTAAATCTGTTTTCCTTTAAGGTGTAAACTGATACAAAGTAAGCCCCAGAAGGCCATGGGGAGGAGTTTAGAGTAACAGACTCTGATGGCATTGATTGGAACTTTGGCAAAGGAATGAAAGATAGTATCTTCCAAAGTGTTAGAAATATGATGTACTTAATTATGAGGAGGATAATCAGGCATCAGGGCAGATTTTTACAGCAGATGCCAAGTGCTCCACTGTATGCCTTTATAAAAAGGCAGTGTTACTCACAAACTGTGGGAATTACAGAATTAATTACTGGGGGGAAGTTCCCTGGCTCTCACCATGCATGGGATCAGAATGGGTGATTATACTGGTACCTCCCAGCTTTTAAATCTATGAATCTTTGAATTTAAGCTCCTTGTTCACATTCATATTTTTAGGTCTACCATTTTTTCTTCCTTTAAAACACCTATTACTTTTTGCCAGGTTATCTTTTTAATTTTCAATAATATTTTGCTGCTGTGAAAATGACAGGGTGATGAGTTCTTTCAGGTGCTGCTTTCTTACTCACTTTTCCCCATAAAGAATGTTTCTCTTCTTGATCTAGACACCAAAAAATACAAATCATAAAAAACCACAGGTAGCTAAAGAAAGTAATGCACAGGATCTATCTTTCATGATCTTGATGGAAGAAATAAGCATAGAAAGCCTAGTGTAGGTTTTATAAAGTACACATGCCCATACTTTGGGGGTTGAAACTGCCAATCACTGGGCTACATTGAGAAAACCAAGATAAAAGTCATACCAGCTTTTAAAATCCTCTTTTATGAGTAAATAAACAGCTGTTTTTGAATGCTGAAATTATGTATGGTCAAGTTCAGATGTGTGTACTTCACAAAAGCTTTTTAATAGCATAAACTCCCTAAACTGTTTTGCTAGTGTCATGGATAGAGGGCTCAGGAGACAAAACAACTGTCATTGGTGACACAAAACCATTGCATTTCTACAGAAATTATCCTCTGTTTTTGCTGACACGATAAATTATTTTGTCTAGCATCCAACTTGGGAATTAACCTCCCTTCAGTCATAAGGTCAGGTATTAGCTGTAAGATTAAGAAGTTGTTAAATTCTAAGTAATAAAAGGTAAAGGGTGAGTAGAAGCTGGAGAGACATTATATAATGAATACTAATTATAGATTTTTTAGCAAAACTTTGGGTTAATTTCACAGTTTTGTTACCATGATTTCAGAGAGCCCATGTAAGTCTCAGGCAAGTGAAGCACAGTAGTAAAAGGAATTGTCCTGTGGAAGCAGTTACAGATTTGTTGTGGACATTGATAGAACAGGATGCCCGTTGGAGGAGTCTGTTAGGAGAAGGAATATATTTTATTCTTCCATTATAGTTGTTAAAACTAGTCAAGCTTCCAAATGTTCAAGCCTAACTTAAGGTGTGAAACTGTTTTATCTTCAAATATAAATATGCACTGAAAACAAATTTTTCAGGGCACAGTTCAAAGGGAACTTTCCTCCCCCAGCTGTTTTTGGAGTGGATCATCTCACAGATCCAGTTCAGGGTGTAGTGGCACAAAGGCTCAAGTGGCCCACAGAAAGGTGTGAAACAGTTGTAGCATTAAAAAGGTGGAAATGGATGCACAGAATTAGTGCTTTTCTTGGCAGCAGCATCAGTTTTTATTGGCAGAAAGAGCTTGTCCAACTACAGCTTTTCTGCAGAATGCATATATATGATTTGGTATTAGGGCATGAGAAAATTATCACATGAGAAAAATAAAACTCTTTCCCGAGCCCCAGATACTGCTAATACCTAGTGCATTTATTAATTTTATTTCCCAGGATCATTCATTATGATATTCAAGATAAGGTGGTAGGTATTAAAATATTACTTAAAGATTTCAGTGTATTGTGATATGTTATAAACAAGAGAATAAAACAATTGGAAGTTTTGTTCTGTACTATAATATCTTTATGTGCAATCATCTTCCTGATAATCTACTGTTGTCATTTTGCCAGCCACTACTCCACAAATTGTCTTTAAGACTGTATAATTAACATTTTTAACCTTTTACATTTAACATGCTAACATAAGGGTTAACATACCCAGCTCAAGTTACTGCTCTCAACCTGAATTAAAATACTATTATTTTTTCATCTGCTTGAAACCAAAAAGTGGGCCTGTGCATCCGAATTTTGCCTGTTAACTCTGGTTGTATCATTTGGTTTGCTATTAGGATTGTGGAGGGAAGTAACACAGTACCTGTGTAATTCATACTTTTAAGCCATCATGAATATAAAAGTGCTGTAGGAACTTCTTTGCTTTCCTCTGCTTATTGGTGTGTTTTTTTTAAGTGAAAAACACAGGTAGTGTGAAAAGTGGAGCAGAAATTTATAGATTGTGTGTTACTCATGGAAGCAGCTAAGCTGGATGTGCATAGTGACAAAATCATAATTTTGGCAATGTACCTAGATAAATTTGTTTTCACATTATGTGAAATAGTTCAAAAATTGCCCCTTCATGTTAAGTGATTCCTTATGGAAGCAGAGTTTCATTTGTATGTACTATCAGTATTTCAGCAGCTGATATAAGTGCCTAACAATAATATTTTCCCCTGACAGAATTACTTTTTTTATTAGTCTTTAGCAGCTTTAATTAAATCTCCCAAAAGACTGTTTAAAATACATAAGGGAAGGTTGGTTTCACAGAACCTATTCCAGAAGCTTCACAAGGATACAGCATTTGCACTGTGAGTAAGAGCCATTTTGCATTATTTATTTTGTCTTCTTGTCTTTCTCTAAAATGGAATATCTAAAGCTCTATATTTTTATCATAGACACCAAGACAGTTGGTGTCTTATAAGGTTCCGCTCGATTGAGTGAGGGAACTGAGAAGTCTGAGAAGTCTGAGAAATCTGGGGGCATCCCCGGGATAGAGCGGGATGTTAAAAAAGCAATCTTTGATGTCGATGATTGCCAGCTGCCAATCTCGAGGGAGCATGGAGGGAGAGGACAAACCAGGCTGTAGGGGGCCCATGTCTTCAATGACATCATTAACCCTGCGTAGGTCTTGGAGCAGGCGCCACCTGTCTTTGCTGGGTTTTTTAATCACAAAGACAGGTGTGTTCCAGGGGCTGGTGGACGGTACTAAATGCCCCAGGCACACCTGCTCCTCCACTAGTTGATTGAGAGCGCTTAATTTTTTGCCCACCAAGGGCCACTGATCCACCCACAACCGGCGTATCAGTTTTCCAATTCAGCGGTGGGGAGGTGCGCTCTGCAGTGGCCCAGACTAAAAATCCCACGCAGGGCTAGGGATGTCAAGTCGAGCCCCCCACTGGGACAAAACATCCCTGCCCAATAACATAATATTTGCTGAAACAACGAAGGGCTGAATTGTTGCAATTTGCCCCTCTGGACCCTCCACACTCACCAGATGGCGACTCCTCATGGAATCGACAGCTCCGCCAACCCTGGAGATTGTGCCGCAAGGGGGCACCAACTCCCAGTCGCGGGGCCACTTTGCTCGGGGAAGGATGGTGACATCAGCCCCCGTGTCCACCATCAGGTCCCAGGTCCTAGACTCTCCCTGTAATGAGAAAACTGCTGTTATGAGAGGTGTTTCTTTAGAAACGTTCTGTATGAAGAACACATTTTTGGGCGCATTGTCAAGGCACGACAAGTCTGAGTCCGAGTAGTCCAATCTATCAGAGTCTAATATGTACATCGCGGCGAAGGAGAGCCCCTTACGTAAAGTGAACAGCGGATGATGGCAATTGGCGGTGACCGTCACCTCAGACCCAGGAGCCACACTCACCACCTCCGGCAGGATGGTGAGCTGGTCAGGTGAAAGCCTGCAGTCTTCTAGGATGAGGACCGTCGCCTCACGGTCATTGTAAGGGGGCTCCAGGACCCCCGCCGGGACTCTTACCGAGTCCTCGTCTTCAAAGAAGACGGCGGTGGATGCCTTGAGGACCCGGTGACGGCCTTGGTCTAAGTTGGCCGTCCTTCGGAGGAGGCGGAGACCGGTGCCGTGGTCCCGCCAACCATCCAAAACTGTCCCAGGGGCCACTGATCCTCCCTGATGGTAGGGAGGCTCGGGCGCTGCGAGGGGCCACTTGATGTCCTCGCGCAGCCCCTCCTCGCACTCTGCGGCCCATTTCCCGCTGGCTGGTGGTACGGCGGGAAGGGATTCCTGGGCGGTGGATGTGGGGAGGCAGAGTAGAACGGCTGCAGCGGCTCGTGGCTGCAGGTGGCTTTGTATGTGACCCATTTGGCGACACCCGAAGCAGCGCACAGTGTTCATATTAAGCAGTGCCTCCCCCACCCCCTTACTGACCGCCATGGTGACGGTTACCTCTGTGGATGTTGCCTTCGTGCAGGCTTCCACCATTTGAGCAATGGTGGGCTCCGGGTCCTGAGGCAGGGCTCATAGGATTTTCTTTGTCTCCGCCATCGCTTTGGTCATGGCCATTTTCCGCAGAAGCTCTTCCCTCGCTGCGGGATTGTCTATCTGTCTATCAATTGCCTCCTTAAGGCGGTCTACAAACTTAATGAAAGATTCTTCAGGGCCTTGGGTTACTGAAACAAAACTCTGCAGGGGAGCCTTTCCTTCTGGGATTTTCAGCAGTGCCAACCGGCCTACTTTCTTTATTTCTGCCAGGAGGTCGGAAGGCAGAAGGGCCTCATCTTCTGGCTTTGAAAAGTCACCCTTCCTTGCTAGAGCCTCAAGACCCTCTTCCCTATGTCCGAGTGTGTCGCCGATGTTGTCCTTTTTTAATAATGGTTTTAATAGTTTTTTCCATTGAGCCTCCCAAAGGAGGAGCTCAGTGGGGGTAAGGAGGGACTTAGCGATGTATCTGATGTCATGTTGAACTAAAACATGTCCCGAAAATGTGAGGTCTAATAGATTCTTAAAAAATGGTGAATCGCGTCCATAATCTTTGGCCGCCTTCCGCAACTCTTTGACCTCCGAGTAGGGGATTTGCTCCCACTTTGCCCTACCACCCCTTGTCCTCACAACCAGTGCTGCCAGGAAGTCCTGCGCAAACTCAATGTCCCCATCTTTGATGGCCGCCGCTCTTATCTTGGCCCACCCTTCCCCCGGCTTAGGTGTCTGCCGGGGGCTGTCACTGTCTTCACCCTCCGAGGAGGATGAAGCAGGACGGGTGAGGGCCTTGATCCTCTCCTGTCCGGTGGGCTCCGGTGATATGAAGCCCTGCAGGCCAATATGGCCCGCTTCTGGCCAGGCTGGCTTCCGGTCCCGGTGATGCAAGAACCGGAAGCGGCTGGAGAGGGGGAGGCGTGGCTAGGCCTGCCTGCCAAGGCGGGACCTTCCGGCGGGAGGTCACCACCCATGGGGGCGTTCGCTCCCACTGGGTGCCCTCCCATGGGTGTGGTCGGAAGGGCGGATGGGGCGGGACCTGACGCAGGGGCGGCTACCGGCGCGAGAGCGGGAGCAGGGGCCACGATGGAGGAGGGAGGAGGAGGCGGAAGGCAGCCATTTTCTAAGTCCGTGTGGATTTTTGAGTCAGTCCGGGTGGATGACAATTACGTAAGTCATGCTCAGAACTCGTGAGCTTTAACTGGAGAACTGGGAACTTCGGAATACGGGGCTCGGAAAGGGCCGCACCGGGGTGGCCAGTCCCGGAGTGGGAAAGGGACGGGGGGATCAGGGGGCAGCAGGGAGTAGGCGACAGCCCTGTGCCTCGGGTTGGCAGGTTCTGCCGCCCGATCCACCCTTAGAGGACACAGGATTAGGAGAGAGTGGGGCGGAATGAGGGGAAGGAGAACTGGGGCCCAAACTCTTCCTTTTTGATTTAAATACAGTAAAAATAGAATGGTACAACGGAAAATAACGACCAACCTAAAAATTCCCCTTAACTTGTAAATCATATAACAAACGCCCAACTTTTCCCCAGAAAAGAACTGAATTAAAATCATCTTGGAAAGTGTTAGGAAAATTGTCAAAAATAATATTAACTAAAGCTTTTAAATCCCTCTTATTAAAAGAAATTTTTCCCAGAACAAGGGATGATTTAACTTGGGTGTAAAATTCCCGCCTGGCCGGGGAAAGGTGGTTGCCCATCCTAGCGTCTTAGAATAAACTCCCCCAGAGGCAAAGGCAGAAAGAAAAAGACAGGACGGGGTCGGGTGCCAGACAGGGCACCGGGAAACTCACCAACAGACGGACGCCTGTCCAAAAGAAAGGGACCTCTGGGGGTGGCAGAAGCGCTGCAGGTCCTGCAGAGAGGCAGCCACGCTCCTCGCAGCTAGAAGTCTTTGTCCTGCAGGGTATCTGCAGGCCACAAGACAAGAGCGCTTCTTCAATGAAGACCTTCTGTCCGTGGAGCTGGTACCTGAATGGTGCTTCTCTTTGCTCAGGCGAGTAGCTCACAGAGCTGATCTTGCCGAGGAGTCGCTCAAAGGGTAATCTGCGAGGGGCTGCACGTTGGGCGCCAGCTGCGGGCACTCGCTCCCAGGATCTCTTATCCTAGGGGGCACCGCGAAGGGTTCATGGTTTCCCTGGATGCGGATCACCGGAATGCTGGATGCCGGATAGCGTAAATAATGAGCTTCTGCCGAGTCGGGATGACTCAACAAAGCACCTTTATTCCTGGCAGCTTCAGAAACGCGAGAAGGCACAGTGGAGGGAAAAGGAACACAGCTGCTCTGGAGGGAGATGACTCTTGAGAGCCCTGGGCAGTGGGAGGGCTGGAGTATAAAAGGGACAAGGGATAGGAGTGGCTATGGTCTGAGGGTCCAATTAGGTACCAGCTCAGGGGAGGAGTAAACATGGGGTGACATTGTTTCAACCAATAGGGAAGGGGGAGAGGGAGTGGTTTCGGGGGAGAACCAATGGAGATACAAGTTACATAGAACATACTAGAACAAGGGGAGGTACCGACAACTGATTGACAAGGCTACGGGGGAAGGGAAAACAAAGACTGACAGGCAGGGGAGGCGGGAAAATAAACAGCTGTTGTCTCCCAGGGAAGGGCGGGAAGCCCTTCTCCCAACCCCCCTCCCACAGTGTGGTGTGGTTTTTTTTCAGTCATTGCAGGATGTTCTGGGAGATTCCCAGTGCTGACGGATTCTGTGAGACAATGCCAAAAGAAATACAGCAGCTAGAGAGAAATAAAGGTGCGGGGAGGAATACTTTTCTCTTAGGTACTTTTTATGCAAAAAATTACTTTTAAGTATTGAAGATCAATTTGTGTTCCTCTAACTTACTGTAATAGTGTAATTACACCTCTGTTTACTATTTTTTTAGTGCTTTTACAGTATATTTTTTGGACTGATGTTCCCAGTGACTTCTATTTGGCCATAAGCATAAGCTCTTTGTACTGTTACTTTCTCTCTCTAATTATAGCAGATGGTTTAGCTGCTAAGCAAGTATTGCTGTAATTTTTCTTGTTAATATCTTGTTAGACTAGAAATTCACTTGTGACAGCAGCTTTTAGCTGTGTCTTTTACAACAAGGATGCTTGGCAGTGTGGTTACTGTTGACTTACCATGATGAGTGAACAGTAACTGATGTTTTTACAATCCATTCTCAGGTACCATACACAGACATGCCAGTGTTGACAAGAGGTGAAATTGTGTAATTTCAATTTTGACATCAGTGAGGATATAAAAATGATTTGTCATCTTAGTTCTCAGAGCTCAAAGCTGGAACTTCTGAAGTTACTGAAAGTTGCTGAAGGTGCACTAGTTTGTGGGACCTGATGAGATGCATCCACAGGTCCGGAGGGAACTGGGTAATTTCACCCTCCTGCAAATACATGACAAGAAACTACAAACATTTCTTATGATATTTTGATTCATTAGTAACATTCCAGTTCCATCTAGCTAAGCTATTTTATTTACACATGAGCCTGTCAGTTCCTCCAGTGACCTGTTCACTGATTTCTTCTCCAAACTTAGTTTTTCAAAATGTTTTTGTAATATGCTGGTGAAATATAGTGTGTCATCTATCAGTGATCATTATAATTAAATATTAACTGTTTGAAATGTTGAGTGTGAAGTATGCTGGTGCCTCTAGTTTATATTCATTGTGCATCAACATTATCTCCCTGTTTATGAGGTCACCAAATAGCTAACGTTTGCCAAAGCACAGACACATTTTGTGTCAGAACTGGCTGCTTGGTCAGCAGTCAGGCATGCTGAAAGTGCAGTAAATATTTAGTCTTGGACTTTGTTATGTATTTTCTATGTAATTCTGGCTGTACCGACTCATTCACTGTTAATGTGAACATAAAATGAAGTGACAGTGATGAGGATTCACATCATCTTCATTACAAGCACTAACAAGGTCACTCCGCTACAAAGTCTGGGGTCAAGTTTTACCAGTCAAATGAATAGGAGGAAATATTTTACTGATAAACTTCTCATAATGGGATAACCAGAAGGTTTATTTTTAGAGTGGCGTTTTCAAAATACTTGTAGCTACTGCCTTACCATAGGTTGCTAAGTCAAAACAAAGTTTGTGCCAAGCTGCAGACTGCAAATGCTGAGTAACTACTATTTTTCCAGATGGAAATCTCAATTTTTTGCCACATCATTTGGCAGGGGATCTGCTTCTGTGACACATCCAAACATTTTAGTGCAACATAAGCTGGATGTTGATAGTGTGTAGGTTCCTAAACTGGAATGTTCTGTGTGTGTGCTCTCCTTCTCCACCTAAAACTGGATGTCTTTTTAGAAACCAATAATGTTCGTTTGGTCCACTCTAAGGCACTGTGAGAGAATTTCCTGCTGTATCAGGTTTATGTGACAAGGTTTTGGTAGTGGAGACTGCAAGATAAGGTCCTGAAATAGCCAGCCCGTGTTAGGAAAATTTACATTTGCCCTCCTTACCTTGGAAATGGACTTGACTATCTCTGCATTCCTTTTGGCTCCTCTCAAGTCACATAACTCCAAAATGCTCATTTATGGCTTTTCTTGAACAGTTTAAGAAATATTTTTCATCAGATTAATGTTTGTTCCTGAGATTAACAAAATCCTCTTAAATGTCTGGAGAAACACACTCATATTAGGTGGATTTACTGTCATTTTTAATAATCTGTGGCTCCAAACTTTATCAGATGTTTGAAGTATTTATCAAATACCTTGAACAATTTCTTTTGCTCAAAAGGTTATCTTTTTTTTCCATGTCTCATCTTTGTCTTGTTCTGTGTCTTGAAGAGATGTGTGCAAAACCTTTCCTGAAGAATTTGATAACTTCAGCAGCTTGTCACTGGGACCCAGCTCTCTCCTTTAAAATAGTTTATTTTATAAATGGCAATTCAATACATTTTATAAAAGGAAATCATTATCAACTAGACATGGGGATAGAAGCGGATTTTTTTTGTACTGCACATACTCAATTTCTTCACGGAATTTCATTTCACAGTTAGAAACTTGACTCCTTACTAGAGCTGTATGATACTGCCAATTTTTGCTTTGACTATTCAAATAGCTAACTTTGCAAGAATTCAGCATGTGTAATCCAGCTTAAGAGTGTCACGTTATTGTAGAGCAAGTGGTTCTTCTCTATGAAAATAACCAGGCTGAAGTAATGGAAGTGTGAAACAGAAAAATGTCATTTGCCTAAACATACTCAGGTTGAATCAATTGCTTGTCTTAATTAGAAATTAAGATTCTGAATGGTTAATTCTTATTTAAAATTACACAAAAGTGAGCAGATTGGTACCCCATTGTACTTATTTGTTTCCTACTGTTCTGGTAGCACATAGCCCAGTTAAATCCAGGTAAATGTGTTCCCTTATGGCTCCTCATAGCAGGGAGCAGGGCCTGGCCAGCTGGGACATGAATTTCTGCAGAGGATGATGCTTTTGTTTTGCATTGACAAACACATGACTGAGTACCTGTTGCTGAGTCTTGCTGGAAACTGCTTGTAGAACTTATTTTCAAACAGTTTTTCAGATAAATAGGCAGCATGGCTGGAAACATTCTTGAAACTTCAGCTCTGTGAGTGAGAATGCAGGGATAAACTGTAGGAATATGGGGCAAATACACAAAGTTTCTCCAAGAAACTCACTTCTCCCACAGCTTTTACTTACATGCATAATGTCACACGTCAACTTCTCATACAAAATTTTTATCACCAATCACACTTTCTCCTAGATTATGTCTAAAGTGTGAGAATTGCACATGAAGGATGAGAACACTGAAGCTTCTTGTCTCGAGACTGAGGGTGTGTGCCACAACTTCATTCCAGTTCTTGCCTCTGCACTGTATTTCTGGGATTTCTTTCCAAAAAGTTTATTTCTTTCCTGGAAAATACTCGCAAGTCATATCACAAGAGCCAAAAGATGTTCTGATACTTATTCTTTTTCCTCAAATCTGAAGTCACTTTATAGGCTTTCTTGGCAGATCCCTTGAGGCCTTTTAATCTGTGGATGTTTTACAGGATTGCCTTAAACCGCAATTCCATTTCTTGAGTATTTGATGCATGGACAGTGCTTTGGAGAGAAAGTTGGAAGGAAGCAGAGGGCTGGGGCTGGAAGCAAATACATCAAGAAAGGATATTTGGGAAAAGGTAGATGACATGAAAAAAAGATATAGAGGATTTGATGACATATCCATGAGATAACAGCATCAGCTTTGTGTTCTGTGCTACCATTCCATCATGGATTCAGCAAGGCTCTTTGGGGTGCAAGTGCATGATACTGGATTGTACTCCAGGATGTGGTGAACTGCATCCCAAGCTGGGATTGGCTTTACAAGTGAGCCCATGTTTTCATCTGATGCATCTGATTTGGTGTCTTGATAAAAGAAAGGCAATAGCACATCATTCTGTACTCACAGTTTCCAAAGGGCATGTGAATGTTATAAGGAAATATCAGTTAAATCTCTTGGAATTAGAAGTGACAATATAATAAACACTTTCAGTTTGTATTTACTGTGCCTTGTCTGATGTTTATTCTTTTACCTCCTACTGAGACTATTATATTTGTTGAAAGGTTACATATGTTTTCACATCTGTCATTCTCCTCTTTCAGTAAAACATTCAAGCAGCAAGTTGTTATCCTGGATGTTGTGCAGAGGCATACTGGTGTTGGTGATGTGATACATCATATATCATACATGTCCCCATCATAGATGTCATGATGACAATTTGTACTTAAGATAGTTTTAGTTCTTAATTATTGGGTTTTCTTTTGACAGAATATTTTTGTGCAAGTCCTTGTTCTCTTGAAATATCTGTTAACTGTTCTTAACAACCCTAACATTCTCTGCTTTCTGCCTTCCTAATTTACTTTATGGACTTTGTGAAGGCATTTTATGAAAATTTAGCTTCTTTTTTTCCAGAAGTTGTAGCCAAGATTACACAAGTGTTCTTTGACAGCTAGGCCTGGCTTCAAATCAGCTGATCACCAAAGAAGATTACATAGCCTTATTCATAAAAGGAGATTTTAAATCACTTGCTCAGGAATCCAACAGTCCCACAGCCTTAGGAGACTTTGAGAATCATGTTCATTCCACATAAAGCTAAAATATGGGTAATTTTCCAACTTATGCTTGAATTTGTGGCAAGCAAAGAAAGATGAGTTGTGGAGACAAAGTCCAAATCTGAATGTAATCTGTGATTTAGATCTGAAGGGTCAGGAGTAGGTCCTGTCTATACTGATTTATTCTCGTTGATTGACAAGAAGAATGATCCTACTGTTTTTCTTGGTCTTGTGCCTGTAGCTGTGTTGTGTTTGGAAGAAACTCCTGTCAAAATCAGTGTCACAGAGATTATCCAGCATTCGTCCACAGGAATTCTACAGAAAATGCAGGTGCAGGGGGGTTATGCTGCTTAGTGCCTCTCCTAATATGTATTAGTCCTTCCTCTAAGTAAAAACTGCCCTCAACAGTGTATTTTAGTGATTATCTTTTATGCAGAAATTGTAAATAAATACATTGAAAAATTCCATGGCAGTTTCTCTAAGCAGTCTGTCAGGGTTGCTGGCTCTTTCTGTTTTTGTACAGACATTTTATAACCTTCTTAATTTGGCTGAGGGGACTAAAATGATAGGTTATCAGAAGAAAGTTAAATTTTCTTGTTTCTAGTCATTGGATCTGCTTCTAGTGAAGGAGGAAAAGTCAATCTTTTATCTGAGTGCATATAAAGAGAGATCTTACACACTGTATTTGGTATGATGGGCTTATGAGGAGTTTTTTTTTATGGTCATGATAGTCTGATAGCAAAACTATGTCCTGGATATTCAGTGTAAGTGCTTAACTTTAAGACTTCCAAAGGGACAGGGAATTAGTGAGATAATATTGACATGAGACTTGTGCTTACCACAAGTTCTGCTGTGCACAACCTGAGCTATCACTACAGAGGTATACAAAATTAAGGAAGACATAAGTAACAAATAAAAAATGTTTTTCTTGACATGGAATATTTTGGTTTTTTGTAATACTTTTTTCTCAGAACATTGTAATATTTTGTCTCAATATACAGGAAAATGTGATGACTACTGAGAAGTATAGAGTCCTTAAGCAATGTGGTATAAAGAGTTAGAGCTCAAAGAACTAATCTAAATCTTGCAAGTACCACAAACTTTCAAAATTACAATTTTGCATTGATTTAATTTGGACCAGGATTGTTCTGAAATTTGACTATCAGTCAATTCAAAAGTCTATAAATTCTCCTTGGTGGTTTCAGGGTGATGTATGAGACTAATTTGAGCCCTGGAAATTATATCCTTTATTTACTGACTGATATAGGGGAATAAACCTGATCCAGTGAGGAATAACCTGGAATTTTTTTTTTCCTGATCTTGCAGTCACTGGAAGCTGGTCACTGCTTGGCTGTAACTGCAGTTCTAAGTTTTTTACTGCTCTTTTACTGAGTTTGCTCCAAGCCTTGGGTTTTTTTGTGTAGGTCAGGAATCCATGTCCCTGCTGCAGAATGCATTTTTCCCTTACTCCATGGCAAAAGGAGTGGGTTGGTTTCCTGCTTCTGATCCTGGCGTGGAGCCTATCTCACTTGGCTTCAGCCTCAGTATGGTGCTAGTAGCTGTTCACATCTGCTGAGGTGGTTAGGGGCATGGGAATGTTACGAAAAATTCCAAAATATAAATCAGGAAGCATGAGAAAGCAGAAGGAACATCTTATATTCATGTGTGAAGGAGTGATAAATTAGGTGCTGTTGGGTGTGTATATGGACATGTATAGATACTGTATATATACACAGTGTTTGGGTACAGCTATAAAAACATAAGCAGCTAGGAAAGCAGCTTGGATATTTCCTGTCATTCTTCTCTCTGTGAAGGCATTCCTTAGCTGAAACTGAAGCTAGAGAAATTCCCTGGGAAAATGTTTTAAATATCTCACCCAGACTTTCCCACTGGTGCTTTGTACTGTTTGCAATGAAATTGTGCATCAATGTTTTAGAGTAGAGAATCTCAGAATCAGTGACTTCATGGCCTCTGCCCTCTTCTTACCTTTATAGGGAAGAAATGAAAGATGAATGGCACATGACAGGATCTCCTTTAGTTTGGCTGAGTTCCGTTTTCCTTCAAGATTACTTAATTTTAAGGCCTGTAAAAATGTCTCTGCTTCACAGCCATGACAACAAGAAGAGAACAGACTTCCACCAGGAGCTTCAGTGCCTCCAGGGCAAGTACAAAGATCCTGTGGGCTGTCCCATGGCAGCTTAGGTCAGAACATTTTGAGATCTGTTCTTCAATGAGAAGTAGAAATACATGTATTAACAACAGCAGGACCCTCAGTTTAGTTTTTGTTTGTTTGGAGTTTTGTTGTACTGGTTGTTTTTGTTTATAGTTTTTTCAATGGTATATTGTCTCTTAAAAATATATGTGGTTTTGCCTTTCCACAAAAGATAGGCAGTGTGATTTTTTTATGTCTGCAAAATGCTTGTGTATTATTTTCTTATCCCTGAAAAGATGTGAGGTGTTCATTTCATTATGAGTTTGAATTGCTACTCATTCTAGACAAGAGAAGTTGTTAACATGTGTTACCTTTAGTGAGCTCTGTTTTCAGTAGGCTTTCCACCTATACCAACTGCAAATAGGAATAGAGCCATAGAATCATATATATTATGTTTATAATTTTCTTTGTACCTAGCCAAATTCTGTTAGTTTCTTCCCTTTCCTAAGTTGATTTGGAGGACCAACAGAAGAGGTGAGGTCTGTATATGGAGCTCTTTTCTCAAGTCAGTTTCTCACAGAGAAGGAAGAATGCAGTTTGTGAGGTTGGCCTTTGAATAGTAATGTCTTTTAGCATGTGAAGGAATTGGTCTGTGGTCTGTGCAGCACCAACTGAAAACCTCAGCTCCTGTCACCATCAGCTGGAGCAGGGAATACAAATTAGCCTTCTGATTAGCAAAGGGGGAAGTGAGGAAGGACTGAGGTGAATGTTAAAAAACTTAAATAGTAGGTGTCAGCTACCCGTGTTGGACTGGAACTGGTTAGGAGATTGTCATGGTTTGACACTGGCACAATGCCAGCTCCCCCATGAAAATGCAACCTCTCAGTTGAATGCTGTGAAATGTGATCAAGAACAGAGCAAAGCAGGCCCAAACTTAATAACAAAGGAAAAGAACTTTATTAAGCTACTACCACTATCACTACTATAAAAGGAAAAAAAAGGAAAAAAAAGCACACTCAAGATCCAAAATGAAAACCTTCCAAAACATTCCTCCTCCCACCACCCAACTCCAAGAAATCACAGTGAGACACACTTGGACCCTTCATCACCCTTCAATATAATCAATACTAAGTCCATCAGGGGAGAGAGGAGTCTCCCTTGCACCATAGACCCCCCGGAAACACAGCTGCCACTCCTTGTGTTTCCATGTCACACATGGCACCGCCCGGAGGAAAAAAAAAAAGTTTCCCAGTGTGACCCTCTCCTTTCCATGCAGAGTGCTCTCACCACCAATGCATGGATGGACAGACTGCTTTTAGGATTTTTCCTTTCAAGGATACTCTGCCAAGAGGGAAAAAAACAACAGTTCAGTTTTTCATTTTTTGGGACCACAGTCCCCCTTCTTTTCTTCCTCCCCTGGGGCCGAGGGTCTCAGGAACAGAGATCTTCTTTTCTTCTTCTCTGAAGACAGGGGGCACCACCACAAACCTCCCCAACTTTTCTCTGTTCGCTCCACTCCTGTCTTTCCTCAGCTGCTGAAGCAGGTCTCTTGGCTCACCAGCATCCTTCTAAAATACAGTCTCTCTCTCTTGGAGGAGAAAATCAGTTCAGTCTATGGCTAACAAGAAAAAGTCCAGCGAAAGCCACTCCATCATCTCCTCCCACCCAGAATTTCTCCTTCTAACATCTCAGGTCTCAGGCTCTCTTCCTCTCTTTCAAGCCGAGGAGGAGTAAAATTTCACAAAGCTTTCATTTCTCAAGGAAGGGTTAAAAAAGTCCCGACTCCCTGGCTGGCTCTCTGCCCGGATCTCCGGCTCCCACCTGGGAGCTGGGCACCTTGCGGCCTTGGGGCCCCCCACTCTCCTCCTTCCCGCGGTACTGCTGGCAAACCGTCGCTGTCTCTTTCGAGAGAGAGACTCTGCGGGGGAATGGAGACATCCCAGATTTCACCACCCTTCCATCTGCAGGGGCCAGCCCGGTTCCAGCCCCTCCACCCTTCGGCCTTACCTCAGCCAGGCCTCGGGCCTTCCCTTCCCCCACCCAGCCACGAGCCGGGCAGGGGAGAGTCCTGCACTGCACCCTGACCGGAACCAAAGAGAGCGAGTTCCCCTGGGAATGCTGCTTTTAACCCCTCTGTGTTCTCAGAGGCGTGTCCATCCTCAATTGGTCACCCCAAGTGTCAATATCCAAATTGACCTCTTCCTTCCAAGAAGATTCTTTTTCCGTGTCAAACCATGGCAGAGATGCTGTCACAAAACGGATGCTGGAAAGTAGGTGATCATAATGAGGAAATGGATGAGGTGATCTCCCCAGCTGCTGCTGTGGGGAAAATCCATGCTGAAGGACCTCTGAAGGTCACCAATCCATCAAGGCCCAACTAGCTTGTAAGTGGTGCTGACATTTCTATTGTGTGCGCAAATGTTGAAAATGTCAATTACTACAATGAGCACTGCAATTTACTTGTGCAAACTGATAAAACACAATAGGGAATATCCAGTTAATATAATGGTTTCATTCAGCCATCTAATGTAAAGAAGTCTTTCCACTCAAGATAGTAGTTGGATTAGGCACTTTCTCATACAGTGACAAAACAATAATATTAAGTGCTGTAAGAAAGGCTTTCTCAGGTGAAATGAAATTTGAATTGTAGTATTTGTAGGTTTCCTTTAAATATTTCAGTACCTAATAAATATTCCAGCAACAATGCTGATGAATTTTAACAGAGTGTCTTACTGGTACTACTCATGCTAATTTGCAAGATTTACTGCAATTACCATTCCTGAAAGCTAAAAATAGTGAATTATTTGATGAACACATAGAACAAGGCCTTTGAAAACATTTAACAGGACTCTCAAAATGAAATATTTGGCTCAGATATAATTTGGGATGGATAAAAAATTAAAGTGTACTGTCATTCCTGACATTCATAAAAATAAATTATTGTGCATTGTTTCCTTCTCTGTATTCCTGAATACAGATCAGTATGAGAGAAATTAGATTCTGGCATTCTCTTCTTCCTGTTGGTGTTGAGAGTTTGCTCTATGCACATCCAAGTAGCCGGGAACCCAAGAAACCTCTTTCATAACTTTATGTTTGGAAAATCAGGAAGATTAGTCTCTTAAGACTGGAACTTTTTGTATTAAGAAATTTAATTAATTTTTTTTTTATTTCTTATTTCTATGCATTCCTTAGGCTATTTAACCTGCAGATATTCCAGTAGTATCATATATGTAGGGACTTTTAAAGCGGAGGCAGAGGGATAGCACATGAGAAGAAGTTAATGGTATCTCAGTTCAGAGTTAAAAACTAGATAGTAGTAAAATCAGTGAGAGAAAAATCTGTTTATTACTGAGAAAGGTTCTACTTACCACCAACATTTGTCTAGAAGTTCCTTCAGAGGACTACAGTGAAAGAATTTGTGTGTGCACTTACCTCTCTCTGATGATCATTCTCCTGTTGAGAATGACACCCATACATGTCTTTTCACATCATATGGTACTGGGTAAATATTGCTTTTTTCCCATCTCACTTAGGGATCTTATACTGACCACAGTAAGACTCTAATTCGTAATATTTTTTAAAATTTTAAATCTATGTTTTTGAATTTGGTATTAAGCCTCTGACATTATGTACTACCATACAAATTGTTCTCTCAAAGTGGTTAAAAACATTTTGAAGATCAACAGGGAAAAAACTCTTGATAGTGTTTCATGAGCTGGAAGCTTATAGTTAAATAAATTCGTATCTTTAGAAGATACAGAAGAGCTCTCTAAACTCTCTCAGTATAAATCTATATAAGCTGAATTCTCTGCTAGTTTCATAGTCTTTGCTGATATTAGGTTTGTGGTTTTCCACATTCAAAATGTTCTTTAATAATTCTAAGTTCAGATAGAGAATTAAAAATACAAAATGTAGTAGCCTAGTCCCCGACAATTAAAAAGGAGGAAACAGATGAAAAGTGACAATGTGGATTAAGCCATACACACATACATGATGCAGTGTGTGATATGTAGCTGTAGTTGTACAAATGTAAGGATAAAAGTAATAGAATTTGTCTCAGCCCCTGACTGTGGCTATGGGAGCATGTCAGAAAATTAATTGCATTTTTCTTTGTGTTAAAATTATTTTTAATAGGGATATACTGATATAGAAGTTGCAACTGGTAAATGCATAAAATGTTCAACAATCTCAGGCACGAATCCAGGCTGGCTAGAGAAGGGATAGAAGCCCTGGAGGAGCCTGGAGGTGCTGTGGGGCACAGCTGGGACCCCAAAGCCTGTGCTGGGCTGAGCCCAGAGCCCAAATCCCTGAGCTGGGCCCAGCCCAGCGTGGGCAGCAGGGCAGGGGGATTCTGCCCCGCTGCCCCTCAGCTCAGAGCCCACCTGCAGAGCTGCCCCAGCCCTGGGCCAGCCCAGGGAGGAGCTGGAGCTGCTGGAGCCAGCCCAGAGGAGGCTCCAGGATGGGCAGGGGGATGCAGCAGCTCTGCTGGCAGCAAAGGCTGGCACAGCTGGCGTTGCTCACCCGGGCAGGAGAAGCTTTGGGCTGAGCTCAGGGCGGCCTCGCAGGGCCCGAAGGGGCCGCAGGAAAGATGGAGAGAGACGAGGGACAAGGGCTGCAGGGACAGGAGCCGGGGAATGGCTCCCAGCGCCCCAGGGCAGGGCTGGGTGGGAGATTGGCCATCGGGAATTGTTCCCTGGCAGGGTGGGCAGCCCTGGCACAGGTGCCCAGAGCAGCTGGGGCTGCCCCGGGATCCCTGGCAGTGCCCAAGGCCAGGCTGGACACTGGGGCTGGAGCAGCTGGGACAGTGGGAGGGGTCCCTGCCATGGCTGGGGTGGCACTGGGTGGGCTTTGAGTTCCTTTCCTGCCCAAACCATCCTGGGATTTTTTGTAAGTATCTTAATACATTCCTATGTATTTCTGTAGTTGATGATATTCTTCAGAATTCTGCTTTCACAGCTAGGTGATATTACATGTCCACTTATACATAATTGATAACAATATGGAAGCAGTTGGGTACTCCTTCATTTAACTTGAAAATAGAGGTTTGTTTTTTCTAAGAAAAATTGAAGTCTGGAGACTATTTCCATTTGTATTCATTAGCTGTTTCACTTGAAAAAAATCTTAAATGTAAGCTGTTTTGAATGTTGCTTCATGAGCATGTACTGCCACAACCCCAAGGAATTCCTAAATTTATGCAAATGTGCTACACTGGGATTTTGAATTTGCTTTTTTTGCAGTTTATTTGGACTGTTGCTTTCCTTCCCATTTTGATATCTCTAGGTATATATATACACACCACTGCTGTGTATACACCTTTTCTTGCAGCTCTTTGCAAATGATGCTGAACAAGCATCTCCAAAGCACACTTCATTTGCAAGATGAAAGAGAGAATCTTGCTACTAATTTTGCATGTAGTACAGAGACATCTGAGTGGTGCTCTGGCTGTAAGCCATGGTCTTGATTACTTCTGGTCTAAACTTGAGTGTCTTCAGCTTGACTGACCCATGCAATTGCCAGATTTCATGGTCATACCAACAACTTAGTTCAAAAAGGCCAGTTGCCTACTGTTCTCTTGCTTCAGCCATTGGCAGGAAACTCTTTTTTGAAGCTGCTGTAAGTAGACTTCAGATTTGAGGATAATTTTTGCCATGGTATGCTGGAAGAACAGACAGTTCCAGGGTAGGAAGCAGAGTTTTTGCTCTTCTGGGGTGAAGAGAAGAGCTCAGTGCCTGGAGGCTCAGTATGTGTGGATGCTCTTCATTTCAAAATCAAAATGTGTCTCAGTCAGCATGAGATGTGTTTTGCCATCTGGATGGACAGCAGTTACTTTCTTTTTCTCACTCCCGACATGTAGAGAAGGCAGCATTGCATATAAAATTGAGTTGATTTTTGTGTTTAAATTTAGTCCCATTATGTGTGAAGTTATGCAGAATAATAGAATCCAAATATTTTCTTTATTGACTATTGAAACAATTTTAGTTTTGAAGTAAATCTGATAAGTTTTTCATTGGTTGTAAGCATTTCTGAAAATGGGTGCAAAATAATGGATGTCAGGGTAAGGAAATAAAAAATGTTTTTAAAATCAGTTTGAAATTATGTGAGACATTATGTGTTTACATACCCTCAGCACATGAGAGAAGGGGATATGCTGGATACACATCCACAGAAGGCCATGGTGACTGTCATGATGATGATGGGACTGGAGCATCTCTTTTATGAGGGAAGGCTGAGAGAGCTGGGATTGCTTAGCCTGCAGAAGAGAAGGTCAAGGGAGGAACTCATGAAAGTAGAAATACCTGAAGGACGTTACAGAGAGAAGGAACCACACTCATTCTAGTGGTGCCCCATGACAGAAAAGAAATTATATCAACTTAACAAATTGTAAAAGTATTTCTTAGCATTAATATAAAATTATGAATGTGTGTTATTTAGGTATCTTAGTGATTTTTTTGTTTCATGCCTACATTTCTCTAATTTCCTTTCAAAGCAGAATACCATGGGGTTACTATTGTATTATTTTTTACCTCAAATTAACAGGTGCTGTCAGTGTTAGTTGTTTTTTGGGGGGATTAATCAAGGGTGAAAAAATATATGAATTTCTGTAAGACTAGGAAATGGATCAGATTGACTAAATGTGGCAAGTGCAGGAATAGATTTGTTGGGAGAAAAATATTCCTGGTTCTGACTATTTAACAACTAGGTACAAAATTTGTAAATGTTGGAGAAATTTTTTGGTCATTTTAACCTCTTTTAATTTTGTTTCATATCTCAGCTTTTTTATCATGAAGGAGGGGGAGGTAAAGGACTGTCAGAGTGTGAGAGGCAATAAAAAATAAACCTCTTATAATAGAGAGGGAATTAACAGTGAAGGCAATGGAGAAGATACTATAACCCAACTATCCTTAAATGACCAAATCCTTATTTTTATTTTTCTGTTTATTTTGCATTTACATATCATAGTACACAATAAAATTGTGTGACTGAATTGCTATTTCCAGCCTAAGCTTTAGCCAGAGGAAATTCAATTAACAGCAAGGATAGAGGAAAAAAATAACAAATAATTATTGCCATTCTTTTTACCTTTCTTTAAATGTAGATTTATGTTCTGTGAAACTAGATGTCAAAGAAAAATGTTGGACACTTGACGATCTTGTAAATAACATCTCCAGCTGGTTTGGCTGATTTGTGTTAAATAAATTAAGCTTTTCAATTTTATAACTGTAATGTCTCCTTTTTTGCTAATTTATTGAAATGATGCTCTTTTTTTTTTTTTTTTTTTGCTTTACACATTTTTAAAGCTGTTATTTATGGTTTAAATATTTTCAACATCAGGGCTATGTTTATGTCTTTGTATTTTGTAGACCAACTTTGCTGTCTTAGCATGACATTGATAATGTACATTGGACTGGCTTTGAATGAATTAAAAAATAAACAAAAGACTAGAAAATGAGATCCGGCACAGCATGAAAAGAAAGCTTTTTTTGAAGAAGGCAAGAAAAATGAGAAAATAGAAAAAAGCCAGATTACTTCAGCTGGAGGGAAGACATCAAAACTGTTAGTACATAAATGTAATTGCCCTGTGACACAAATAATCTGTTTTTAAAGATGTGACAAAGATTACTGGCATGAAGAAGTATTCACATGTTCTGCCATATTCTTATGGATGTTTTCTTTCTCAAGAGTGTGTGCTACTGACATTCTTACATTTGGCATTAAGTATGAAATTTTTCATTGTTATAAACTTACTAAAACCATGCTTGTGCATAAATTGGAGTAAAGGCATAGATGATCTGCAAAGTCATTAAGACTTTCACTAACTTATTTGCAAAAATAAAGATTGGTAGTGAGATCTGGATACTCTGCAATCTGAATGGGCTCTTGGAGGCTTCACAAATGTAGCAAAGGTTTTGCTTGGTTTGCTAGGGGTTTTTGGTTTGTTTGTTTATGTTTGTTTTGTTTTCAAGTGAGGAAAGAAATCCTATCAGGTTATCTGCACAATGCTCCCAAATATCTGAGGATTTAACTGGTAATTCACCCAATATATGCAGGGCAAATTTCTGGTTATCCCTTTGTTTAGGAGTCTGAACCTTCAAAAGATTTTACTGACACCAAGGGAATTTTGACAGATTAAGAGATTGCAAGTGTAGATATAACTATTAATTACTGTCCTTTTTTTTTTCTTTTCTTTTTTTTTTAATTTTTTTTTTGGTCAAGTAATTCTATCAGCAAATGTTGAAGACAAACTGAGTGGAATAAACTGCAAGTCCTGGACCCTTTTGAGATGAGAAGTGGTAGGAATTTTGCCAGTACTGAGATCTTATTCCAGGCATTAATTTTCTGAGAGGTCTGTAGGACCTCATTTTAGAGGCGATTCCTTGGATTTCCAATATCATTTGCAGATTAATTTCCTTAACTGCAATTGGTAACTTCCTGTCGGCAAAAATGATTTATTGTCATAATGTTACTCTCCAAAGAAATGAAGAAAAGTAAACTAGCATTAAAAATATATTTTATATATTAATGATAAAGGATTTGAGGTGTAGTCCTTGCTCCCCTGTCAGTGGGACAGGCAGCCAGTAGGATTATTCATCAGTGTAATTTCTGATCCTTTCAGTGGTGTGATTTCGGGCCATGCCTGTTCACTTACCTGGAGGGCTGAGGAAGTGATAGTGGTACTAAACAGCTCAGGCAGTACTTTGGAAATGTGTTCCATGGTGTGTGCCTGGTGGTATCTGCTTGGCCACCTTCATGTAGGCAAGATTAGCTAGATGCCTGGCATCTGCATTATATTTTGTCTCATGATATGAGAAGGTTGACTTGACAATTTTAATGCTTTGCTGAGTGAGACATGGCCAGGAATGATTCTCTTTCATCAGCTACACTGGGAGAAATGGAGGGAGGAAGAAAAAGCAATGGGCTTGGAAACCAGTCTCAATATTTCATTCGTTCCCCCCTGCAAAGGGGAGAAGTGGATGCACATTTTATGGAGCTTAAGGGAGTTTGCTGGGAAATAAGTGAATGTTGCTTTGCAGAGAATGCTTCCTTGGCATCAGTATAAGTCATGCATGGAATCACAGAAGCCTGTCCCTGTTAGCTGCAGTGATTCTCAGAGAGGAGGAATATCACAAGTGGGACAATTGCAATTATCTGGAGAGATTTCCCACCCTGGCCCCAGCTTTTCAGAAATATGTTCTTTTCAGAAATATGTTCTCTATTGGCCTAAAAAAATTAGTTAATCCTTGCCCTAAATATAACAACAACAACAATAATATAGTTTCTTTCTTCCCCATTCATGTGCACAGAGTACCTATGTCTGCACAGGTTCATTTCTATGAAGGTGTTTGCTGTCTTTCTATTTTCTTTCTGGGGAATTTACTTGGGACCAGAAGCTGGGATTGGTTCTATTCCATGCTGCCACACTATTGAGGATGATCTTGGGCAGCACTGGAGGAAGGAAGGCAAACAGGATAATTCTTGGCATGCAGGGGTGGCAACTATTATTGCTTAAGAGTCTGAGTATTAAAAGCAAGAAGATTTCCACTGCAGACAAGACTAGAACTAAATTGATGTGGATCGCTATAAAAAGAGAGTTTGGTTTGGAGCATTTAAGCAAGGATATAACATTTTCATTCACAATACAGATGCATATTCCTAAAACATCCAATCAATCATTAAACATAAATCGCCTGGATACTTCTCAGTTCTTGACATCCGTGCTTGTTGTAGTTTGAGTAGATATCCTGACTCAGGGTGTCCCAAAACTTTTAAAAGAAAAATAAAATTTGGTAATTATTTAAAAGGAAAAAAAATCCCAAGAAAATTAAAATTGTTTCATTGCATTGCAGTCCTTTTTTCTTTCTTTTTTTCTGAAGTGTCTTGTAACCTTTTGTTTTGTCACTGCTTGGGAATTAACAAGATCTCTAAAGAGAGATCACTTTGGGTGCCATCTAGTTGCAAGCCCTCTGTTTTAACAACTGTAAGAGATTTTAAGAACACATTATACAAGTTTTGTATCAGAATTCATGTATTTTTCCCTGCTCTTGGGCAAGGAGGTGCCTTAGATGGCCTCTAAGACTTACTCCATTTGTCTTCCTCAATTCTTGGATTTATGAAGCAGGGACTCATTTCTTTGTCCCTCCTGACTGGCTTTAAAATTCACAATCCTTTTCAGGATTCTGTGATTTCTTATCTCACCCCTTGGAGGACTGTGTTCCTGCCAGGATTGTGGAAGAACTTGTCACTGATCCCTGGGCTTTTGCAGTGTACAGTATTTGCTTGAGAGAAAAGCAAGTGGAAGAAAAAATATAAACAAATTAAACACAACTAACTCACTGGAAAGTGCCCATTGGTTACTTGAGATTTTAAAATCAGATTTTCCTCAGTTCTCAGTTATGTAGTGGGGCATTTTATCTGTTCTTGAGTGAGCCTCAGCCAAGTGTTTGTGTCTCCATGGGACCAAGGAGAGCTCTGTGAAGACACTAATTTGGTCTGAGAATTATGTTTATTAGCTAGGTGTAGTGCTTGAGCTAATAAGCCATCCTTTCATTAGGAGATAGCTTTTTTACTTCTGCATAGTGACAAATTGAAATAGGGTAGTGCTATTCAGCTCTGGATCTTAAAACACCTTGATATGATTGTAAACAACAGCATAAATCATTTTACAGTGGAGCAAAAGGATATGTCCAGATTTATTTATTTTCCCGGTGACATATGTCAGTTACCTTATGGAGTTTCAAGGCTCCCAAAGATATGATGATAAATTATATTTAGGCAACAGATTTCTTTCAAAACACCACAATGCCAGACCTATTAATATTTAAAGGTCCATGTTTTTCCTCATATTTTCTTTATAATATGAATGGTTTTCAATCATAACAGTTGCTTTGCTAAGAGTATAAGATAACTTTGGAATAAAATTTATCACTTTTTTTTTGAAGACCCAACCCACAGTTTAATTACTTTTTTAAGAAAATGAAATTTCTTTTTTTAAGAAAATAATATGTTGGGAAATGGTTTTCCATTCACATTTAAAGCAGATGAATATTTTTCCTAATTTGAACAGGTCAATTTATGTAAGTCTGATAGAATTTTATTTCTAAATGAGGAATTTTTCCCTTGTTTTTATCTGTAATAACAAACCTCCTGCAACACAGAGCTTCCACGTCCATATTAATGTACAATGAGCTCAGCCCTTGCCTTGCACTGAGTGTTCAATAAATGTTACACAAACTTCATTCACCTCTTTTACTGCAGTTTGTGAAGCTGAGTACCAGCAACAACCTTGCTCCTGTTCCCTCTATACTTACTCACATTTACCCTGGAATTTGCAAGCACTCAGGCAGTTGGCCCAACTGCAGTTCTTTGTGGCAGCCCTTCTCTGCTAGGTGTACCAAGGATAAGTAGTTTAAAAATGCCTTGGAAATGGCTGTACCACCTGTAGGTACACTGTGGCTTCTCTGCTTGTTTTTTCTGCTTCTATTGAGGTCGGGATTGAAGGCACCTGAGATGACAGTTTGTGTTCAGCTCAGGTTTTTATTGTTTCTTATCTATGTTACAGCCTCACCACTGTGACTTCTGCAGTCTTTTCATTAGCAAGGTACGAAATGGCCAACTATCTCATGTTACAAGGTCTTTTAAGGCTAAACTATCCAACCAAGAAATGACACCTAGATTATTTTCCCTTTTAACCCAATAACTGATCACTCGAATTCCGCAGTGCTGACTTTTCTGTCCAATTACAAAACATCACCCAAACACATGAAAAAGAAGGAAAAAGAAGTTGAAGAATAACAACCAGTCTCTGCCCTAAAACCTCCATCTTGCACATATTTATTAATATATTCTAAAACCACAAACTCTAAGTTTTCCAACCTGTGATATTATACACCTCTAACCAACTACACACACCTATAATCCCAGTGATATTAATCAATTTTGGTAGCCAGTTCCACAGCCTCAGGTCAAATGCAGTGCCCTCTTGCAGGTCTGTGCGTTTCAGCACAGAAAGTTTAAAATTCTCAGCATCCAAGATTCCAACAGTACACCTTCCAGCTACAGCACATGCACATCTTTCCCTGATTTTGTTTTCTTGTTCTGACTCTAAGATGGTGGAGAGTAAAAAAATGTGGATACATTTTCAGGGAGCAAGAATGACGCTTTTTAAACTGGAGATCTCATCTGTTTTGGCGGGGTGGACTGATGAATCTAAACCAGTTCATATGAAGGCTGGTTTTGTTCCTTAAAGTCTTAGATGCTCACAGATTTGTAGGTGAATTCTTACAACACCACCACAGTGTAGTGGTGTAGTAAGATTTCTACCACTTACAGTCACTGGCTGTGGCCCAGCTAGATTCAGTCTGATTTCATGAGCTAATTCATTTGCTGTTCTTACTGATGATGTCAGAAATGCTAAATAGAACTTTACTTTACTTCTAATTTTGGCTGTAGCACAACTTAAAAGCAGAAGTCTGTTGCTTTGTATTTTTCTGCTTGTGGGTTTCTGAGATGACAGATGTGCAGGAGGCTCAGAGAAAGTGCCCTGCTCATGCTCTAACTCAGCTCTATATGTGATGTACAGATGGTCTGCTTGTCTGTGATCAAATATATGCAGACATTTCATGAAGGCAATGGATCATGTCCATACTTTCAGGTAAGACATGTACTCTTAAACCTTTCAGTTTGGGAGATTTGCTTGTAAATGGAACCTAAATTTAGCAGCAGTCTTATCTGATTTGTGTGCTGCATCACATTTGTACCAGGCATGACCTTTTGGTCTCCTGCTGTATCCCTTTCTAAACAGAGCATGGTTGAGATCCTTTTGTAATTCAGAATACCCCTTCCCATCAGTGGCAACATCTCCTAATTCTAAAACACATAAAACACTTCTTTACAATTGGAAGTGAGCTGGGGGAAGCTGGAGACCCCAACCTGTACTTCAGTAAGGTTGTACCAATCTGTGTCAGTATCAGCCTCTGGCAGAGCTGTGGAGCTTTGTAGCTGGACAGAAAGTTGGAACACTCAGCTGAATATTGCAGCTGATTTCTGCAAAACATGGTCAGGAGCAAGATGAAACTGAGCTCCAATACTGATATTTTGCATTGATCCAAGCAAAAAAAAAAAAAAAAAAAGTGGTTTATATTTACCTTGATACTTTGTTGGGAGTAGTGCCAGACCACAGTATCAGAGAACCATAGTCATCTCTTTAACCCCATCCTGCTAACTTTCAACCTCCCTGTTTTTTTCCTTTGTTAAAAGAATGAATGAACTCTCTGAGAAGCCAGATACCAAACACTGTCTTTCTTTCTTTCTCTCTTCCTGTAGACAAACCTGGGCTGACCCATTCACCAAATGTTGCCTTAAGTGTATGCCAGGAAGAATTTTCTGATACAGCTGTTAACAAGTTTTCACATTTCTATAGTTTCCCTCCAGAACAAATGTATTCCTCTTCAGTATAATCTTTCCCTGGCTTCACATTTTGTATTTTCAAGGACACAGAGGTAAGTGCTTGTCTGGTTTTTCCTTTGTTCTCTTTTGTTCTCGTGAAAGGAAGGATTGTCAGTTCTTTCTATCTCTGCAATGCTACAACTGATGCTGCCAGCAAGAAACAGAAAGGTGAATTGAAAGGTACCTGTAGAGTTTGGGTGATCACTGTGAACGGATTTTCTGCTTGAAGTGTCACACTGATCTTTTGGGTTAAAGATTTTTCTTCCAAGTGTGTGATGAGGTCAGAATTCTGCAGGCAGCATTTGTTAAGACCTGCTGTTAACCTGTGCTGCTTCTGCCCAGCTTCCAGAAAGCATACAGGGTCAGACGTTGCAGTGCAGGACTGTCATGTCTTTTAAAACAACATTAATTCTTCCTAATGTATCATGAGTACCTTTCTCTTACCTCCTGACTCCTTCTACCCCTCCTGTTAGTGCAGTAGATGTTTTTATTTCTCTGTGGAGTGCTTTCCAAGTCACTGTTTTTGTCACTTGGTAGCTGCTAAAAAACCTGGAATTTCCATTAAGGCTTCTGGCTTTTCATAAACACATTCTCAGAGACACTTGTCACTCAGGTGACACTTGAGTGTCACCATATTCATTATGTTTTCAGTGAATAACATAAATAAAAACTATGGAGTCTTTGTTGTGATATTTATTTTGAAAGGAAAATATAATTAAAAGGGAAGATACAAAGAAATATTAAGAAAAGAGGATTTTTTTCATATAGTGTGTGTGTGCACCTATTTTATGTCTAGTCAATGAGGAAAAGCTGTTATCATTCCTGGTCACAGGTATGTACCTATGTTGGTCTTTGTGTGCGCTTGTAGTACAAGAAGAAACTTGCTTTCCATTTTAGTGCTAGAAAAACAGTTATTGATCACAGAGTGAGTGAGACTTTAGATGATAATAGAAATCGGTAAAACTGAATTATGAAGATAGGTCAAAAGGATATTTAGAGATAAAGGATGAAAATAGACTTTCAGAAAAGCATCCAATTCTTTTTTCCAGCTAATTTAAAAACATTGCCTGGATAAGAGCCATATGCTGGGCTGTATCATGTATAAACAGAAAGGGGGCTGCAATTATGTGCTGGGCTGCAATCAGTGTGAGTAGAAAGATGGGGAATGTGGTTGTTCCCCTCTGCTCCCCTTTTGTGAAACCCCACAGGCAGTGTTGCCCTGGAGCCCAAACATACACAGGACATGGAGATGCTGGAGTGAGTCCAGAGGAGGCCACAGGGATGCTCTGAGGGCTGAAGTGCCTCTGCTTTGGACTTAGATTGGGAAACCTCAGAGTGTTCCTGCAGAAGGCTCCAGGGAGAGCTCAGAGCCCCTTCCAGGCCTGAAGGGGCTCCAGGAGAGCTGGAGAGGGAGTGGGACAAGGGCTGCAGGGACAGGAGCCGGGGAATGGCTCCCAGCGCCCCAGGGCAGGGCTGGGTGGGAGATTGGCCATCGGGAATTGTTCCCTGGCAGGGTGGGCAGCCCTGGCACAGGTGCCCAGAGCAGCTGGGGCTGCCCCGGGATCCCTGGCAGTGCCCAAGGCCAGGCTGGACACTGGGGCTGGAGCAGCTGGGACAGTGGGAGGGGTCCCTGCCATGGCTGGGGTGGCACTGGATGGGCTTTGAGGTCCCTTCCAACCCAAACCGTTCTGGGATTCCATGTTTCTATCTATAAAAATTCTTTAGTCATCTCTTTGAATCAATTAAACTCTTGAACTCTGAAAATTTGGTCTGAAGCCAAAATCAAATAGATTTATTAAAACCGCCAGAGTCTATAATTCTGTTTATCAGTTCTGAAATGTTGACATCTAAAGTCAATTTGCAAAGAGTGAAAACTTTTCTTAGATCCTTATCTTCCTTTTCCATCTGATGTTAGGAAGACTGACTTTAGGAATGAATTATTATCCAGGATGATGATGATGATGATGATGATGATTGATGATTGATGATGATGATGATGATGATGATGATGATGATGATGATGATGATGGTGATTATCCATTGGTCTGGCCCTCTCAGTGGTTTCCTGTGGTCTTATGCAGCCCTGTGCATTCCCACGTAAATATGAGCAATATCTTCTATACACTTAGTTTTTGTGGAGTAGGAAAACAGATACAGTCTTTGAAATTCCAACTAGATCCACTCTGTTGATCCAGGTAAAACCTGGTGATTAGAAGCACAGTTCACTGGTTTCTCTCAGATTCTCAATTCTGACTTTATTGCTGGTTTCAAAAATTTTATTACAGATGGAATAATGTCAAAAAAAAAAAAGCTTTCCTCATGTTCTGCCTCTCAAAAAAATTGATTACAAAATCTTGAATCTTCAGACTTTTGTGTGGTTTCAGGGTTGTAAAGTTGTTTGAAAACTTTTCCTGGAGGTGTGTTTATTGAGTATTTTTTCCTGGGTATTTTACCTATGGTATATTATTGAGTATTTTGCTGGGTATAGCATGATGGACCACAAAGTCAAAAGTTTGTAGGTGTTACTGCTTCTATTTTTTAAAAAAATTCAGTATAAGTTTGGTGTTCTTTTTTTTTTTCTTTTTTTACAAAGCTATTTGTATCATGCAAAAGCACATTACAAGTTTGTACAAGTACCCAAAATAGATAGAAGGCTTGCTCAAAGATGTAGGTATGTGTGTGCAGGAGAGTACAAATGCACATAATGTCCTTTCACAGTTTAAAAGGATCAATGTTAGGTGTATTTTACTTTCTCATGCTGTTTACTTTCTTCTGCCGTAGGAATCACAAATGGGTATTCCATTGAACCATTAAAGAATAACATTTTCCTTTTTACCATCTTGTGTTGATGCTGTGTTGGCTCTCTTGGAATCACATTCTGTTTGGTCTTTTTCCTTGTCCTACCCATATTTTACACCTAAAAATGGTGGGAGAGAAAGTAGAGACAGCACTGAGTGAGGAGTTGGAACTACAGAATAAGTTACTGGGAAGAAGATAGGGAGAAAGGGAGATAAATGAGCTACAGAGATACAGATTTAAAATCTATTAAATACAGATGCAGCTGTGATGAAGACTAAATAAAAATCTGGCACTTAAACTGCCTCAGCAGGCTACAGGACATACTTTCTAAAGTCTGGAGATAAACTGCTGTGCAATTTTTTTTAAATTTTTTTTTTTTTGCTAATGATTTTTTCAAGGTTGCTCAGGGTCTTATGTAGAAGTCACTGCTTGGTATGACATGCTTTTAGATAATACCTGAATGGCTGAAGTGGGACTTCAGTGATTCTTGTGGCTCCCATCCAACTCAGGATATTCTATGATTTTGTAAATTTCCACCATGTTTGAAAGTGGAGATATGAAAAACAAACTACAGCCTGTTCCCATTTTATTAACAAGAAAAAAGAAAAGAAATTAAAGCTCAGAGAAGTAAAATGACTTTTCTTTCCATTAGTTAAAAGCAATGTTTGCCCTAGTGTTACGCTGCCATGTGTTGAAAGATTATCTATCTTAAATTAAGGTTCAATTCTTAAGTGGTATGATTAAAAAAGTATTGAACTAAGAATCTCTTGACATCCAGATCTCTCTTTGAATTGCTTGGAGTTTCAGTGCTACTTTTTCATCCCAGTGTACCTGAAAACTCTCAGATCTCAGATGTTTTGCTTGCAAAGTATATATTTTCACCTTAAGGAAAAATTTCCAGTGTTAGTATGCATTATCACATCCCAGTCAGAGAGTATTGTGAAAGATGTACTGAGGTATTGTTTTATTTTTTTATTTTTTTAAATATAGAGGTAAGATTTTATGTTAATTTTCCAGTTGTTGCAAGTTGATTGAAGTCCTGATTTGAAGTTATGTGATTGCTTAGTAGTCCTGTCAGGTATGAAGTGAATGAAAACAATTAATTACTTGTTCTCTTTGTGATGCAGTTTTCTCTCAAAAAAAGAACATATTTCTCTAATCCACATATACATATACATATATATATATATATATGTTAAGGATATAGAGAAATACACACTGCCTTCATAGTGCACATGAATCTAAGCCATGTGTCAAATCAAACATTACAGCAAAATATTTATTTTCATTAGGTTAATGAAATGCTGCATCATATCCTGTTATGAGGAGAGAAGTGTTCCCTAAAGTAAAAGTAAAGTTCATACTTGTTGGTATTTTGGTGGGGATTTATCAGGCAATCCTCTGAAAAAGTGTATGAAATTGATGTCTGCCTGACTGAAGAGGGCAGTGGTGCCTAATGTGACAGAATCTCCTCCTTTTCAACCAAATGCATTTTATTTTTCACTAGATTTCCTTTGATAGATACCCCAAAATTCTTCTATTACTCTTTTAGAAATACTTTATGCAATTACACCCCAGAAAATTGTACTTCTCTATCTCATAGGAAATATCAAGGTTTGAACCACAGATGCATCAGTGTTCCTGAGATTGACTGCAAAGTCTTAAATAACTTTAAAACCCTGCTGATTTTTTGTTGTTTTGCTCTGTATCAGTTATAGCCTTCTCCTTTTACTTCTTTAGAATTTTTATCAAAATTGCAAACTGTAAGTCAATCAACTGAAGTAATTATAGGCACTCAGTATGAAAATTGATGATTTTTGTGTCTTTCTTGAATACTCAAATATAATTGTCTTATCTAGTTCCATTAATATCTTTCAATGTAGACACTTAAAACTGCAGACATTCAGAATCATGAAGGAATTCTCAAATTCATAACCAGAAAGAATGAAATATGGAAGGAAAGTTTCTTTCTCCCTAGAAGAATACCTAAGATTAGAACCTTACCTATTGTTTAGAAAAATAAAGAGAATGAGTAGGAGCAAAGAAAAACACTTTCTCCCAGGGTTATTCTCTTGCCAACATTTTGCTACTTACCACCTTTGTGTATCAGACAATATGTTAGAACTCTTGAGATATTAATTATATTAACTGAAATGGTTTTTCTTTGGGTTTCTGTGGAAGTCTTTGCACACATGTGCTTCTTTGACCCAAGTAATGCATTTTAACTGTACTGCTAACAAGGTGATGGCAGAATATTCTATATCAATTTGGAAAAGGGTTTTGTCAGATAAGCCAAGTTGGCAACTTGTTTTAAGTTCCTATAATTAAAGCATATATCTTAGCTGAAATTCTGTTTAGCCTGTTGATTATATTTTCAAGCATCTAGCCAAACTGAAAAACAACCAACAAGCCAATAACAAAAAAATCTTCAGAGATCAGGCTAAAACTATTGATGTCTTCATGAAACATTTCTAATTAGCTGGCCTCATAATGAACTGAGGTTATTAAGTGCATGGGTTTTGACAGTGAATGGTCTGTAACTTTTAATTTTACCTTATGTGGTTTTATTTTCTTCCTTGGGTAAGTGAAATAACCTCAATTGAAAGTGAATTAATGGGCTGAGTGCTGTTCCTCTTGTAGGTTGGCCCGGTGATGGCAGGAGAGATCAGAGTTATATGGAAGGTGGAAACAGAAATGCTCCCCATAGCTGTTGTGTGTGGATTTTTATTCTGAAGCTTATGAAGGGAAGTTTCCTAGTCTTTCTGCATTTTTCTTGCAAGGAGGGTGGGTGGTGTGTTTTTAAATACCCCTTGTTTTTTTTTTGACAGAACAGATGCCTGTCCTTGCAGAAAAAATGAATTGGAAAGAGAAGTTAAAAAAATGCAGGCATGTGTTTTTTTTTTTTTCACTGAAACCTAAAATACCCTCCTGAAGTCCTGAGGTTCAATAATTTGAGCATCCTGGACTAATTTTCATTATTTCTTTTGAATGACAAATTCAGATAATTAGTGCTTTAATAAGCCTTGTTTTGAAAGAAGTATAGCACATCATAAAGGAACTTTAGTGTTTGCTGTACATGTGAATTTGTTTATTTTTGTGATGGACAGTGCATGTGTTCCAGTCTACAAAGGAATGGTTATTAAAGAGTAGAATAAGCAATAAAAAATCAGAAACTTTACATTCAGGTCACTTGTGATGAGTTTTCCTTTCAACTGTGCTCTTCTTCTTTTTGTTTTTAGAAGAAAAAGTGAAAATGAATGAGTTGATGCTTAGAGCTGAAAGTGCATAGCACTTTTAGTCTCTGCTCTGATAAATATACCCATGATAAAGAACCATTCCTTTAAATACAGTTTTTGTGCTACTGAAATAGGATTTTGCTTCACTGTTTAGTGAGAGAGGCCACAGTAGTCACAACAGCTTCATCACCATGGTGGCAGCTAATAGCTTGGGACTGAGAAAATAAAACTCTCCAGTTCTTTATTCAAAATGAACACTCCTGTCCTTGAGCAAGGGAACACAAAATATGTAAAGGAAAAAATGGCAGCTTGGATTCATTGTCAGAGAAACATTTTTTTTCCCCAGATACTTTGAGACAGTCAGATTTTCACTTGGATTTTTGTAGTTCCTGCAAGGGGTAATTGTGTGCTTAGAGTTTATTTTTCATCCCCTCTCTTGCTAGAACCATGTTTGAGCTCTGTCTAAGCTGCTGAAAGATGATGATGACCACATTGAACCCAAAAATGTTTCATGGATTGTGAAGTGTTTGGTGAGTGTTTTGCTATTGCATTTAAACCTGAGGAAGTCTGAGCCAGGTAGAGAGAAGGGATGCAAATGGGTTTTCCTTGCTTTGGTTCTGACCTGCTTAGCTGCTCTTGCATGGGAACTGTTTTGAGTTCAATTTTCTCCAAGTTTGGACCAGGACGAGATTACTTTCTACTTTCCTGAAGAAGTCATACTGGCAGGTCAAATACCAGACTTGCATGTTTAGTAACAAATATATCAAACTTTAGTTGTAACACCTCCAGTGTTTTGGTTTGGACAAAGTGAGCAGAGAAATCCATATGAGATATGCTGAAAAGTGGTTGTTTTTTTTTTTTTGTTTTGTTTTTCTTTTTAATCTTTTTTTTCGTTATTAATCTTCCTCTATACAGACTTTCCCAACAGCATTATTCCTCAGTGAGTGAGGCCACTTACTGCTGCTTAATGGGCTTTCAAAACAACTAATACATTAAATAAAATTTTCTATATTCTTTGGCTTGTTTTAATCATCTGTGAAGTGCTTTTGGATAATCCATAGTCTGCAATGGGCAACACTCATGAAAATCCCTGCCTTTGGAATGATCTGTATCTTTGCAAGTGGGCCGTGGATGAATATTCATAGATTTGTAGGAAACCAAGTCTTTCAAAAAGGCAAGTGATCCCTTTTTAGGTGGGAAAGCCTTGAAAGACCTGAAGCTTCATGGCAAATTTTGGAGGGAATTGTACCTCCTTGGGCATGGGAAGCACTGGGAGAGCAGCTTCTGGGCTGGGAACATCTCAAATCTTTTGAGACCTGGGCCTTCCCTCAAAAGCATCATTTTTCACTGTGCACTGTTGCCATGCCTCCTAATGAGAGAATGATATCAAATGGCTTCGATGACAGATAGCAAATATGTACTGCTAATTCACTCCAGGGGCAAAATTGTTTACTGAGAATTTCTTAATCTCTGTAACTAAGTGAATATGTTCAGGGACAGCAAATAATTTAAACATGTTGACAGAAGAAATGTGATCAAGATCAGCTCAAAAGAGTGTTTCTGCCAGTTTGGCCTGATATTGCTAAAGGGTACCTATTGAATATGTATTTGGCTGATAGGTGCATTTCGTTCTGCAGTGAGTTTGAGATGTGGAAAAGCAGGGGATAATTTAAATTTTAAGTAGTAAACATCATATCTTTTTAAAATCTCTACTGCTTTTTAGGTGAGAAAGAAAATATGAGTCTGTGTCTTTCTGGGGTCCACTGGTTCTCATTCAGCAGCTTGGTCTTCTCCTGAAACCCCCCAGAACATCTGTCAGATATTTTCCCTCTGAAACCGAAACCTGCCATGTCTACAGAGAAAAATGTAAGGATTTGTATGCATTTTCATGGAAAGGTCTGTAGTTGTGTTTTATATTTTACTGCTTACCCTTATGAGGAGATGATTTGTCTTTGGACATCTTTTTTGGATGGTGAAGTTTTGTCAAATGGATAATCTTTAAATCTTAGCTGATAGATTTTGAGAATATCACTAAATAATTCACTGTGTTTTATCTCTCAGTTATATGAATAAAACCTGGCGATTTTAGAGTGAAAATTGCATTTTCCGCAGTGTTACCTCATTTGAGTGAGCCACAGTAGGATTTAATGCATGCTTTATGTGCCATCTTCAGTTGCAAGTATAAAGTACAAAGGGAGATTTCTGAGAGGTTGCCTCCCTTCCTTTATTCTTCACAGACATTTTTATAATGAATCTTGGTGCTTTTCCCCCCCTTCTCTTTATCCCAGTACAAAGAAGAATATCAGGGGAGAAGTCAAGCAACAATGAGTCTGATGGCTGGTTTAACCCTTGCCTTCAGGTCTGTGGGTGAGAACAAAATTAATGTCCCAGCACTTGTTCCTATCCATGCACAAGGTGTACTTGTAAACACAGTGACTAGGAAATTTTAGTAGTTATTAAATCCAGTTCTTAGGAAATGGCAAATTTTATTATTGTATATGGAATGCAAATTCCCTGTAAACTCAAAAGCTTTGTATTTACTTCTGCAAGAGCATTTTGGATGTAAAATGTAGAAGCAAATAAACCTTTTTTATTTTAGAATGCAAAGAACAACTTCGAGACTGAATTTCCTTCTTTCTGAATATATGTATACCTCAAATAAATCAATATGCATCTTAAAGCTATGGGAAATCTTATAATGTGATGATTTCTGCTTTTCTATACATTTGAGCAGTAATTTTTTTTTCACTTTGACACATAGATATATATGTATGTTTTCATACACATGGCTTCAAACTGAGAGAGAAGGGATTTTGATATTGGGAAGGAATTGTTCCCTGGCAGGGTGGGCAGCCCTGGCACAGGTGCCCAGAGCAGCTGGGGCTGCCCCGGGATCCCTGGCAGTGCCCAAGGCCAGGTTGGGTGAGGCTTGGAGCAACCTGGGATGGTGGAAGGTGTTGGGATGGGAACTGGGTGAACTTTAGGGTCCCTCTCAACCCAAACCATCCTGGGATACTTTGATACTTGTTTATCATTGCACTGTATACACAAGTGCACTCATGAAACAAAGTACATTGTTAATATTTGTATAAAGCTAAATTGCCCTTCATAAGTACAAGGGGGACATATATTAGACTTTTAATGAATTATTACCATAATCTAACCACTTAAAATTTATCCCTGGGTGTTTTCTGTCTCCATATCTTTCCCCTATATTCCTCTCTTTCAGAGATTTTTTTTTTTGCCACTGCAAGTGCCCCATAAACAAAATTTAGTACTTGAAGTAAGGTAGCAGAGCTGAGTTTATCATTAGCAAATCAGAATTTCAAAAAAATGTCTGCTTAAAAGGAAATTCAATCTCATGCTATAAATTTTATCTAACTCACCTGTCTGTCATTTGCTAATATTGACCTTTATCTTTAATTAAAACAGTCTCTCTCTCTCTTTTTTTTTTTTTCCTTTTATTGTTCCCTTTTCTTTTTTCCTTCTGGATTTGAGAAAGATATTGCTAAAATGTTCTTTGTGAATCCTGTCAGCAAATTGTCCTTGTTTCTTCCTGTCATATCAATTTCAGAAGTGTCACAGAGGTGTAGTATCTTCTGTGGTGTCTTAGTCCTAAGGAGCAAGATCCTAGTACTACAGTAAGGTACCAAAAGGACAGGCCTTTAATTAATTTTATAGTGAATGTTATACTCACTTCCGGGCATTGAGGTGCTTCTCTTATGTGCAGCTCTTTAAATCTTCACCTTGGTTAATGCATATTATTTCTTTTATGAATTATTGGAAGATTCTCTGTGGGCCTTCAGAATATTCTGCTTATGTCTTTTGCAATTTACACAGTTTATTAAATTAAATTTCTCTAAGAAATGTCTGAAGTCTCTCAATTCCTGGAACATCTTCTTTACTAGTTACCCTTGGGACTGGATGTGAGCTTTTACATTTGTCTTTTATTTCCCAGTATTTAGCTACCAAATGTCTCACTTCTGTGTAAATACTGATTTTTTTTCCTCATATTTTTTTGACTTTTTAAAAAAAAGAATCTAATAGAAAAAGCATAAATGCAGAAAACTTGTGTTTGTTTTTAAGACAAATAAGGCTAGGAATGGTGACTATTCCACTGCTCTCTGGCCCTACAGAACTTTTTTCTTCTGTAGGTGTAAGTTCATCATAATTTCGGGTTGTTTTGATTTCTACAAGAGCTCAAATGTAAATGTTGTCCTATCCCAGTTATAGTATAGTTATAGTATTCCTGAGGTGAAAGAGGTTTTGAAATAAAGGTTGAAAAGGACTATGAATGATGGAAGATGAGTCATTCAGTGAATAAATGAGTGGAGGAGATGGCTGGAAGGGAAACTAAGATAAAAATAACAAATAAGAGAAAAATAAGGTAAACCAGACTGACAAAATACTTGTGTGGTTGAAAGCCTTCACTTAGGGGTTTAAAATATTCACCTGCCAGATGGTTTTAATAGGTGGGGCCTGCTCAACTACAAAAGCTTGATATATTCCGAAAAGATATGTGAGGCTGAAGTGCCTCTGTTAGGAATTTGGTGTGACTTGGGCACTAAACACAGTGGGAGTTTGACCTTTAAATACACCATTGTCCCTGAATTTCTGTTAATTCTGGGCTTATCCAAAGTTCTTCTGGAAAATCTGAGGTCTGTGTAACAAGAGGCATTATTTCTTAACTTATTAAAGCCTTTTCAAAATGTATTACAATAAATAATGGTTAATAATTAAAACATTTCAAAAAAATATTTTTAACTTAGGACCTCCATAGGCATTCATTAAAACACCTGCTAATCAGTGCTAATTGCAGAGCAGGTACCTTACTATCTACTTTAATTATTTTACTTATTCAGTTGTGGTATGTTTATTTTTTAAAATACAGTTGTTGCTTCTAAGCTTCCTCCACTGCAGAGATATGAAGTTTGTCTTAATTTGCTGAGGTTATGTAAGTGAACAGTGGAGCTAAGTGGAAATCATATTTTGACAGTGTATACATCTATATTTTTACCCAATTAGAATATTTTTCTGTCTTTTACAGTGATAAGCCCAAGCTCTACTGCTCTACATGCCCTCATTAAAAACTGAGGAGAAAATCAATACATCACAGCAACATTAATTGGTAGGGTTTTTTTGAAACCAAATAGCTACCAATTTTGATAAATGTATTTTACTCAGCTTCTGTTCTGTTGGAGAAATAACATTTTAAGTAATACAGATGCAGTGCTCTTGGTAGTCTTTGAAGAGCAGAGAGAGTTGCAGTTTTGCAGCTGGATTTTCAGGAAATCCTGAGCAGTCACACACATACAGTAAGGCTTTTAAAAAGGCTTATCTCATCAGAGACATCCAGAATTTGAAACATCCAGAATGAATTCTAAATTGAATTGTAAAGCATTTCCCATAAATCCTAGTGTTAGTAAGTTACTCTGTGTAATAAATACATACAGTATAAAAAGTAAGAACTTGCATATTTGTGGCAAAACTCCTTCAGTGTTTAATAATTACGTTTCCCCTTAGGGACAGCTCTTTTTACATGGACACCTTTTCCTTTTCCTTTTCCTTTTCCTTTTCCTTTTCCTTTTCCTTT